>JAHBMJ010005183.1:48555-72696 GCA_018398765.1 Chromera velia | reverse complement strand
GCAGATGTCACATGCATTGCGAGGCCGTCCAACGCCTCTACGGGGAGGCAAAGGGGGAAGAACAACCGAACAACTTCTTGCACCGCCACACTCTTTTACACACCCCCCACAACAAAAACAGCGGCCACACACATGTGCCCACAACAGAGGCAATCCATAGAGCCATGTTCCGTCCTCATCGACCATCCGAGCCTTCCACTCGGACCCATAGATAAAAACGAGACCTTTCATGGTCTCTTCTTCTAGCTTCTCCATCTCCCCCCTTCCTATGAATGCGCCCCGCACTTAGATTTTCTTGAAAGGACGGATCCATTTCATAATCCGCCCTCTCGCATATTCTATTGCATAAAGAACACCTGTGAAATCAGCCTCCACTTCGTAGGAGACCGTCTGTGATTTCACAATATCCACCACATACACCCTCATGCTGCTTCTATCTAAACAAGACAGCCACGGCGTCCCTTTCCCTGGCTCTGACGAGAAATGAAAGAAAAAACCTTTCGGTTTTCCTAAACCGAACACGCGAGCAGCAGCAATCTGTTTAGCTTTCTTTCTTCCATCCCGTGGGCCTGCCGTTTCCGTTCCACACCATATCCGGAGAGTTTCTCCAGGCAACGTCACTCCCAGCAACACATAATTTACGTGATTGTCTCGGACTACCTTCTGGCTTCCCACTTCTACATCTCTTTCTCTCAAAACGCGTTCAACTTTTTCCCTCTCTACCCAGTCACATGTTCCTGCACTTACCCGCTGCCAACTTTCATAGAGTAAAGGAGGTAGAGGACGAGCCATCATCTGGCGGCGTAGCCGCCTCCCTGCTCCAGGCTTTTCTACACGCCAAACAGAAATGAAAAGATAAAAAATATTGCCATTTTAGCCTGAAAACAGTACGAATCGCATCGGAAAATTATCACGATCTCAGATCTGGTCTTCGTTTTGAATGTCGTAGCTTCTGTGCCACTTTTCATTTGAGATTGGTGGAGAAAAAGAAAAGAACAGAGAGAGACGGTGGCAATAGATTGTTATCCATGCGACTGCATGCATGTGCAATGTTCTATGACGCACGCACGCATATGTACGCATGGCCAGGTCAGGCACCCATCCGTCTACAGTCACACTGTCCCATCCAAGCTCAAAAATGTCGCTTTATAAGTAAGATTACCTATTTAATTGCTTCGATCGACGTCCGGCCATCCGCGCAAGCTATAGCTAGTATTTAATACATTTGAGCATGCATGCTTTACGTGCATGCATGGCGGCCGGCGCTTGCATATATATGCAGAGCCTTGAGCCACGCGCGGGCGCGATGCGGGCATATTTGAGCGTCGTCACCGCACATCATGCATGCACTGCAGGCAGAAAAAGATATTATCGATAAATACGACAGAAATTAAGTCAGGTGGATGATTGTGGATGATGGTGGATGTATGGATGTATATATACATATATATATGCTGTTTTATGATTCCATGTTGTCTGGAGGACGAAATAGAGGGACGCACAGTAGTCTGATTTGTGAGAATTGCGTAGATGAGTTGCAGAATTAAGGGAAGGCCGTCTAGAGCTGGTGTATCAAGCATGCTAGAAGTGTTGGGGTCCGTGAGCTGGCTCCATAGGTGAGTATGCGGAAAACGCTGACTGAAAATAAGGGGATGAAGTACATGAAACAAAGTATAGGGAACACTCACTAGGATGGGGAGAGAAAAAAATAAGTCTAGAACAGACTAGAAAAAAGCCTTAGAAAGGTAGCGCGGCAGCGGAAAAATGAAGGCTAGTGGCTGGTCAAGTCGATCGAGACTAGTGACTGGTCAAGTCGATTTAGCGGCTTCTAGAGATTGTAGTACGAAATTAGTGAATCTAAATATACAAAAATTTTGCATGCAGGTCACGGACTGGAGGGAGGGGGCAAGCCACTGCCACCACTAAAATCTAAGTGGCCGCTGCCACTGGAAGAATGGAGCATTCCAAAACCGCAAGTGGAGCTACCGCCAGGTTGGGTGACACCCGAACGCTGGGCAAAGGGGTTACAGCCTAATTGTGAGAGAATGAAAGAGTTTGGGATGGATGGCAGGCTAGTAGAGCAGTTAGAAGAAGGTGTGAAACTTCTGCTAGAATACTGGCCCCCAAGCTTTCAAATAGAAAATTACTCCTCACTCGTAGAGTGGGAAGAGAAAGTGGGTCAGGAATTTGATCGCCTAGAGAAGGAAGGATTTATTGAAAGAGTGACGAAACAACCCCATATTGTGTTTCCCTTGGGAGCAGTACCTAAGCCAGAATTGGACAAGCCACGTATCATTATAGATATGACAGCGTCCGGGGTAAACAAAGCGACAAGAGACACAGTGATGGGGCTACCAACAGTACGTCATGCGTTGAGGCTGTTGCGCCCAGAAGAACATATGGCAAAGTTGGATTTGCAGGATGGGTACTTTCACATCAAGATTCACCCAGAGCATGTCGATTTGCTAGGGTTTTTCAACCCAGCGACCCAGTCCTTCTATCGCTACAGAGTGATGTGTTTCGGCCTGAAAGTCGCTCCGTTTATTTTTCAAGGTACAATGGAGCACATCCAGAGAGTGTTCAAACGGTTTGGCATGCACACAGCAACGATTCGGTCACTGAATTATATCGATGATTTTCTAATAACAGCAAGCACAGAGAAAGAAGCAAAAGAGGCCCTGTAGCTTGCACTTAGAATCTTGGCACAGATGGGATGGAAAGTGAAAGAATCGAAAACCGTTGAACCAACGCAGGCGTTGGAGTTCACCGGAATTGGTATAAACACGAAAAGATTGTTTTTCTATATCTCCCCGCGTAAGACGGAGAAGGCCCTAAAAAGAATTGCTGAGCTGATGCAGGCAGCAGGGGAAGGAAAAGCGACCATTGCCCAAGGGCTTCAGACAGTGGGTCTGCTGAACCATCTGAGACTTATTGTGAGACACGGAGGGCAAAAACTGGCCCCGTTTTGGCGGGCGTTCTCGCCAGCGGTACAGCCAACGTCAAAGATGGAATAGAGGAAATGGAAAAAAGGAGGGTTAAAGCTGAGCAAAGAGATGGTAAGGTCATTGAATTGGTGGAAGTCCGCAGTTAAAAAAAGACCAGTTAGGCAGTTATATGTGACGCCCACCAGCTGTCTAGATGTGTGGGAAGCAGATTGGGTAGCGTCATGGAAAGATATCCCCCGAGGGGTAGCCGTGATCACAGGGGATACGGCGGGGACAGGGGGAGGTGGTGTGTGGAAAGGCAACCCTATTTGGTGGAGATGGTCAGGAAAGCAAGCAGTATGCTTGTCTAACTGGAGAGAGGCAAAGACGGTGGTACGATGCTTGCAGGCATTTACAAAATTAGGGGCAGGGAGCGAGAATGGGAGGATTGTGGTCCGCTCAGATAACAGCGTGACAGTGAGGATTATTAACAACCGTCACAGCGCAGCCGCGGCCTTGGGAGATATTGTAGAAGAGATTCAAACGATTGAAAGGAAGGCAAAGGTGGAGGTCGTGGCAGTGCACATCCCAGGCGCCGAGAACACAGAGGCAGACAGTCTGTCTCGGATGAGTGGAGATGTTCACAGGAAAGAAAAGGTGACAGATCGAGTGTTAAAAGGACTAAGTCACCAGGCAAGCAGAGCACTAGGAAGGGAGGTTAGTGCAGTTAGGGGGACAAAAGAGAAGGGGGTGGAAGGCGTTGAGGTACACGCACCCGCGGGGGACGAATATCAGTCGGCGATGAAGGCAGCCACAACGGCTCTTGAGCCGCGCATACTATTGGTGCCGCGAGCCGTGGGAGATTCATGGAGGAGACAGGGCGTAAAGAGCAGGGTTATGGAGAGATTTAGAGTAGGGTATAGGCTGTTTGAGGTCTTACCCCCCGTCGCGTGTAGAGTGGCGCATGGAGGGGACAGAGATGGTGATTGGGAATTCAGCATCATGCGGGGCCAGCCTATTGTGAAAGAATGGGAGGCAATGTTGTTTTAGGGAAATTTCAGACAACCGCGGCGCAAGTCACAGTGTTAACGGCATGTAGAAAGTCAAAACCGATAGAACTATCAATAGTAAACTTCAAAGAATTGTAATGCAAAAGAGTTAGAAAAAGTAGACATACAAAACCTGATATATAGTAGGCAATGTTAGTATAATTGCCATAAATTATTACCGAGATGGCAGAAATTAGCAATAGGGAGGGCATAGTCCAGGTATTAGTCCCAGCGATAGGCATAAGGGCAGTACTGATCAAAGTGCTAAACAAAGTGCATGCATGGCGGTGCGCTAGCGAAGTGGAAACCGTGAACGGGTGCGATACATATATCATGACCGAATGCAGGGTCAGCTCAGAGGCAGGGAAGCAAGGCCAGGACGCTGTCCCAGAAGGCAAAACACGTAGGGTTCCTGTCACAGAGGGAGTTGGTGCTGGCCAGTAATAACAAGCCAGACCCAACACCAAAGGATGAGCTCGCGAAAGTGGCGGAGGAGATAGAGGCCGCAGCTCTGGAAGCGAGCACGAAGCGGCGGTATGAAGCGGCGCTAAGGAAGTTGGAGAGATCAAACCCGTTCTTGTTGCCTATGCGGTGTGCGCTGGATGTAAAGATGGGGTTCGCGCATCTGAAAGGGCTGAAGGGGAATGAAATAGGAACGTTGAGGGGAGCGGTGAGATCGTGGCATCATATGCACAGGCACAAACAGCCGCCATTTGAAAGCGATAGCCTCCAGTATTTTTTTACGGGCTTGCACAAGTTGGCTGACAACTCAGTGAAGACGAAAGAGAGGCTTTCGAAAGAAGAGGTGTTGAAGCTGATAGAGTATTAGGAGGGGCAAGGGTCACTAGACGCCCTACGAAACATAGCGATTACGGTGTTGGCGTTCTTTCCGGCGAAGAGAATTGGGGAGATCTTGGCGAGAGGGAGAGAAGATTTCATATTGAGAGACAAAGCAAAGCCACCGTTTGTGGCTTGTTATATACACAGATCGAAGGGGGACAGGTAGGGCAGAGGCACGATGTGCCCGATCCCACTAGTAGGGACAGACGGAACGGCACTGGGGCAAAGGATCTTGGAGTTCCTAGAGAAAGCCCCGAAAAGCGGGACACTTTTCCGGGCGACGGACGCATATGGCCATCAGTGGGCAGAGAGGCCCCTCACGAGGGAGGCGTGGCAGAAGGTACTGAAGAAAGCAATCACAAAGTGTCTTCCAGAGAGGGAGTATACGGACTTTACGACGCACTCGCTGCGTAGAAGTGGGCATACGGCAGCGAGGAAAGCGAATCTGCCAGTAGACGTAGCGGTTAATATCCTGGAGCATAATAGTATAAATACATGGATGGCGTATACGGCAAGAGAAGTAGAGGAAATTGCAGGACATATTGTAAGCATGTGTTAGGGAAACGCTAAGCCCAAAGAAGCTGCGCTATGCAGCGGGAAAAAAGCAGACCCAAAGAAGGTTGTAGCAGACAGTGATTAATCATGTGCATATCATTGATGACGTACAGAGGATGAAGTTAGACACTAAGGTACACATAGGACTTACTAAGCTACTGTCCCAGTAGAGGGACGTGGGCTAGTCACGTAGCGGGAGATGGATGACGGCCGGGGCCAAGCCGCCCGGCTAGCCGCCCGGCTGCTAGCTCCACGGTCACCCCGGGCTAGGCCCGGCTGGTGCGCTGCGGCGCGATGGTAATCTTCTTCGCGGGGTTGTGGGGGTGTGGAGGCGGACCCTCAGAGCCAGATCTTATCTGCGCCAGCGGCAGAAAGGGGGCGGGGAGCCCAGCTGAGCACAGATAGTGAGCACGGGCCGAGCCTGACCATGCCTGGCAAAACCAGAGTATAGGCAGGAAACCTACACATATATAACATCACAGGGAGGACAGGGGCAGTAGCAAAGGAGGAAAAAGGAGTGTGGAAGCTGAAATGGGAGTTCATGCGGAGCCAGACCAAACCAAACAATGGAGTGGGAACGCAGGTTCAGCTGGAACGAACTGCACGTGCGCACGTACGCAGGCCGGGGTCAGGCCCTGAGGCGTGAGCGCGACTGAACGCCGATTGCGTCACGTAGAGAATCGCCGCGGACGGAGAATTGGCAAAAGCCGAATAATGACAAAAAGGAGACGGGAATAGCAAGGAGAGACAGCAAAGAAATAGACTAACAAGAAGAGAGCAAGCTGTAAAAGCGAGAGACGGCAAGCGAGACAGCCTAAAAGATTGTCGAAAAGTGAATCGGTGCATATTTTTTTTTACCTACGAAAAGCCGGAATCGGTGGAGGGGTAAAAATGAAAGAACGACCGAGAATTTCGCGTTTGAGGGACCGAACTGACGCCTGCCCACCCTCCCTTGGAGACTCGGCCAGCCTGCCTCCGGGTAGCCCGGCACATAACGAGTCCGCCAGCGGAAGGACGTAGCCTGATTCGTCGGCCTACCTCGGGACATGGGGGCGGACCCTCGGAGCCAGATCTTATCTGCGCCAGCGGCAGAAAGGGGGTGGGGAGCCCAGCTGAGCGCAGATAGTGAGCACGGGCCGAGCCTGACCATGCAAAATCCTCGGTCGTTCTTTCATTTTTACCCCTCCACCGATTCCGGTTTTTCGTAGGTAAAAAAAAACATGTACCGATTCACTTTTCAACAATCTTTTAGGCCGTCTCGCTTGCCGTCTCTCGCTTTTACAGCTTGCTCTCTTTTTGTTAGTCTATTTCTTTGCTGTCTCTCCTTGCTATTCCCATCTCTTTTTTGTCATTATTCGGCTCTTGCCAATTCTTCGTCCGCGGCGATTCTCTACGTGACGCAATCGGCGTTCAGTCGCGCTCATGCCTCAGGGCCCGACCCCGGCCTACGCACGTGCGCACATGCAGTTCGTTCCAGCTGAACCTGCGTTCCCGCTCCGTTGTCTAGTTTGGTCTGGCTCCGCGTGAACTCCCATACGTTTTACCAAAAGATGGACATTTGGACAGCAGAATGGGAAGGGGGGAGGGGCGGCTGAGTGGCCTGAGCAGGAGAGTAAGGCGAGTGGGGAAGGCAAAACACCAGGGCTTGTCCAAATTCCCAAGGGGTTGCTTGAAGGAGAAGAGCTGGCCCCCCTGAGACGAAAGGTGGAGGAGCTGCTTACCCTGAAAATTGTTTTTTTGAACATTTTGAAAGGGTTGAACGATCGTTTGGAGACTTTTCCTGTCTTTGTGACTACCTGTCGTTAGATTTTGGCTGTGGCGATAGCACTGGGTTCCTGTCTCAAATCAGGTTTTGATCAGAGCAGTCTTATCAGTCAAGTTCTCTAAATAGAGAATGTGTTCTGTTTCTTGCTTCAGCTCCTAACTTGCTGGGCTGTATGGTGCCCGTCTCCTTTCTTTAAGTTGTCTTTCATGATAGATGACACGCAGTCGAATGAGCACAAAATTTTGGGTATCCTTTGGGGTGCTGGTGCCACGTTGCTCTGCACTTTCATCCGAAGAGACAAGAGGTTAGGTCAGGTGCTCTGGAAAAGCCCTGTCTTCGTGCGCTCGATGAGGAATGCTATCCGAAGAATGCGAGTCACACTGCAGTTGCCGTTTCGGATCATTCCTCTCGAAAATCTAGTGGCTGCATTCAACGAGGGTTGTACAATTTCTGAAGAGGCTGTCTGTGCCTTGAATGCCTCCCAGCCTGTGAGTGCAAGCGAAGGGGATATTTCCGATTTTGATGAAGACGACGGGAAGCCGCTCGACTTCTCCCACTTGATGCGAGCCTCTCTGTGGCTGTCCCATTATCGCACCAACTATCCCCTTTTCCAACAAATGCGCACTTACTACAAGCTTGCCAAGCGGGACGTTTTTGATGAGCAACAGCACAGCATTTTTGTCGGTGAGGATGCGAACGAAGATGCAATGGATTTGTTCTAAAGAGCTGTCACAAGAATTGAGGAGGATCGAAACCCGAATTCGTCTCTTTTTCATGTTTCCGAAATGTCGCTCGAAGCCATGTGCTGCAGTAAAGCGACGCTTCGCATGTTTGCTGTTGCTTGGGCAGTACGGAACTCGGCTGTTCAAGAGTATATTCTGCGAGAGAAAGAGAGCTTGTTGAGAGACATGAGGCGGCTGCATCAGGGTGCACAAAATGCCGACTACCTCACAATTTTCATCGCTTGGTTGGAAGCAGCGACCAAACCCTCCAATACCGACGTCAAAGACTATCCAGAGCTTCTCTGGGCTCAGAGAAACTGTCCGTCTCTGAGACTGGAGACGCTACCAATCGGGGAATTGTTTGTGAATTTCTCTCGTCTTTGCAACGTGCACCCCGCATCTAGATCTCGGACCGATTCTCAGTTAATGAGGCCCAAGGACTGCACTTGTCATTTCTCCCCCCCCTTGTTTAGTTTGTGGAGCTTGGGTTTCCTCCTTCAAATACTGCGCTGTCTGCCAGATGGTTGTGTACTGCGGGGCTGAGTGTCAGAGGAAAGACTGGAAAAAAAAGCCGGGGGGGCACAAGAACCAGTGCCCCCGCTTGAAAGCCCAAGTTTTTGACGTGATTGAACTTAAGGGGGCAGAGCAGCTATGGCCAGGAAACAGAGAGGAATGTGCAGATGCGTCATGGTCGGACTACTCCATACACTCATATACTAGCATGCAGTGATACTGCTGAATGCTGTTGAAGCAGACGTTGTTCGAACTCTACTTTGAAATTTCATAGAGATTTGTTCTGAAACTTTACTTTCATGCAAGTAGCTCTTTTAGCTTTGTTTAGCACCGCAGATGATTTTTGAGGAAAAACATCTACAAACTATAATTCATGAGCATGAAAAACCTAGTGAAAAACTTATCCTGGAAACTCTCCAAATTAAGGTATACCGACGCAAAAAAAAAGTCTCTTGAATTAAATTATCCAACAACTATAAGGAAAACATTATGAACAAATTAAATGTACATAAAAAAGCTATGTCACGGTATTTAAAAAAACTTTAGTCTTTAGAAAATTAATATATTTGTGGGGGAGAAAATTAGTCCTGCTCTTGTAGACCATTGGGGGAAGGTGGGGGGGGTGGTCTGTTGTGTGCTATATGCAGGTTTTGTCTTTTCCGAGGACCGAGGCACCTCCGTCCGACGTGTGTGCTTAAGACTAAAACGAAGGGGCCGCCTAGTCTTGCAAGCCTTCAAATGCCCTCCCCATAGAATCTAGGTTGCATAACAAATTTCTGCATGACATGCCGGGTTGGCCAGAGCCTAAGAGGTGGCTTACCAGCTTTAACCTAACTTATTCATTCATTCATTTAAATTGCATTAATAATTAATTTAGATACCAATATAACTTTCTTTTCTCAAAATATAACTATTACAATATAAAAAAACATTCCTCACTGTATATCATTCACCAAATCAAAATAAAAATGAATCAAAACAATCTCTAGAATAAACTATTCTATACTATAGTTTAAACTCTACTATGATGAAGGCTAGGATGAAGGAATGTTTCATCGTATACAATGAGTGAGAGAAGCTTTACTTCTTAGTTCTTTGATCAGCCTTAATTCCGTACATCTTTCCCTCCTCGCAAGCATATGTAAGGAAGGAGCAGTGTGCATAAGGAAGATGTAGGAGCACTCTGAGCCGACGTATACCTTTTTTGAAACTTGGACTTTCTTGAATCTAGAGAGTACTAAAGAACGTCAGACAAACAAACGGGACAGACAATTGAGGTACAAACAGACGGAGGGAAGAAGACGGGCACAGGGCCCGCGCATGCATCCATGCAACCACTGGGACTTCCTGACTGACGTGATGGATGAATCCTTTCATTCATGCAATCACACCCCTCCCCATACACCCAATCAACCATGAAGAAGAAACCCAGAATCAGTCCATCGACTCGTCAAATTTTCTTCGATTAATTGGCTTTGCTACTCACTCGGAGTTTTTCTTGACTCCTTTCTGTCTCCTTCCCCCCTTGTTTTCTGCAGGGTTCTTTGACCGTCCACGGGAATGAAGCAAAGGTTGTTGTCTCTATACAATCATGACTGAACTGAAGAGTCAATGGAGGGAGGAGTGAACGACCGAGAGGAAGCAAACCAGACAGACAGACTGATGGATGGATGGAGAGAACGGAGGCCTCCCCCTCACAACGGACGCATGATGCAGCTGCTTCCACTCGATCTGATCTGATCACGTAGGTTTGCTTCTGCCTGCATCATCTTTGTTCGTTTGCTTGGTCTCCGATTGCCCTGTGAGTGCACTTTTCTGTGCACAGAAAATTCGATCAGCATGTTCTTTCCCTTCTGTGCACTCACTCTCTCTATGTTTGGTTTGTTGAGTTCAGAAAGATTCCGGTCAGTCACGCACTGGATTCATCAGACAGAGAGAAGCAAACTCACATGACCAATGAAAAGAAAAATTGAATTCACTTTTTTGAGGCTCAGGTACGGCGAGAGAAAGAAAAAGATCTGAATTCAAATTCCCTTCAGATCCCGGATCCGCCTCTCTCATCAACGAATCCTTACGTCCCTTTCCTTCAATTCCCCCCTGCATGCCCCTGTGCTCCAGTTCTGGTTCTTCATCTCATCGCCAAACTTCGTCGATTCCTCGCAGTTGCTTTCCCTCCCGTCTCCGTGAATTCAAATTCTTTCTCTGCTTCTGCGTTCCTGCACATACCGACACACAGACAGACAACAAAGTGTCAACACAAATGAAGAAGGACCCAAACACACCTGTGGAGAAATGCGCTGAGAGGCACAAGAGTATGCAATTGTGGAAAAGCAACCGTTCGAAAAGACGGACAGATCGATCGACACGCAGATCTCTAGAGACACAGACAAGACTCTCTCTGCGAATCACTCGACTGTCTGACCGTTCCAACCCGTCCCTTCTTCTCCAGACCCGATGGAGTCTCAGAAACCCCAGGCGTCTCCTGAAGGCAGATTTAAATGATTGATTGATTCAGTGGAGAGATGGATGGTCGAATGGATGCACGCGTCCGGTTGTATACGCCAGAATCACGCACACGCATCAAAATTTGTTGCTCACAGGTTGCATCCATGCTGTCGAAAGAGAAAGGAAGGGAGCAGAGACGGGAAAGTTACTGTGGGGGTGGTGTCCTCACGGCTCGTGTCGAGATGGTCCTGATGGCCTTTCTGGATTTTGAAGACCGGATGAAGAACAGACAGGGCACATGTTTGAGGAGAAGAGAACGAGACAAATCAATCAAGTCAAAAGGCACCAGTGCAAGGGAAGCGAAAGGGTCACAAGAAGGACCCAGGCAGGCACGCGAAAGAAAAAGAACAGATGGCGTCTTCCATGTGTCCTCTGTGAGTACCTCGGAACCTTCCTTTCATTCCTTCTTTCTTCGTACGAAATAAATCTGAGAGAAAAATGGCTTTTGCTTTTGGCTTACCTGCCTCCTCGATCTTCTTCTCTTGCTCCTCAGTCGGGACGAATTCCTCCTCCTTCTTCTCCTCCTCCTCTTCCTTTTTCTCCTCCTCTTCCTGCTTCTTCTCCTCTGTGTCACCCTCAGCCGCGCCGAAAAGGCCGAATGCTTGACCTGCAGATAGGGAGAAAAATAGAGATAGAACAATTAAGGAGACTTCACAAGTGCTCCTCCCCTTCTTCTGCCCCGAAAGCTGTCTGCCTCAAAGAACGAGCGTAGAGGGAGAGCCTGAACTTTCCCCCTTGTCTACAAGTGAAAGACAGAAACCAAAACCCATGTGGTTATTCTTTTCATTCTCTGACTGGCAGTACAGAGGGGGTCTGTTAAACACGAGAAGATCATAGCGGTCATGCCGCCAGGTTGAATGCTGACTTCCCTTCCCTCCTGAATGTTCTTTTCTCTACAGTGATTCGCTCAAGCTCTGTCCTCCCTGTTCTCTGTCGAGCAAGGCGAAGCAACTGACGCACGCACACACCTGCTTCTTCGAGCTTCTGCTCCTGCTCTTCTGTCATCTGGGGTTCTTCCTTCTTCTCTTCCTCGGCGGGCTTCTCCTCCTCCTCCTTTGTCTCAGCATCGCCTGCAGAATTGATGATGGGGTTATGTTTCAATCTTCACACTGAGTACTTTTTCTCTAACTGCAGTTGGGTCCTCGTTAAGTTTTTGTTTGTTTTGCGTTTCTGAAATGCCGGCAGGAAGGAGTCTTGGCATGCAGGAGAAACAAATACCCGCAATTTTTGGCCAATCGCCAATGGCCAATCTACTGCGCAATCCATCAGAAAGACAAAAATCAATGCTGAATCAGAAAGGAAGATAGAGATTTTGGAAGGTCGAAAAGGTCCGAGAGAATTGGACAAAAAAGCACGCGGAACCGCACGTGAGATGCGCAAAGAAACAACGAATCCTCACGTACCGGATGCATCGTCCTTCTTCTCGTCTTCTGTCTGGTCCTGACCGAACCATGTGTCCGCAGCCTGCTCGATTGCTTCCTCTCTCTTCTCCTCCTCTTCCTTCTTCTCTTCCTCCTCCTTCTTCTCTTCTTCCTCTTTCTTCTCCTCCTCTTCCGCTTTTTCCTCCTCCTTGGGCGCTTCTTCCTCGGGCTTCTCTTCCTCCTTCGGCTCCTCCTCCTTCTTCTCCTCTACATCCTCCTTCGCTGCAAGAGGAGAAGCAGAGAGTATGCGTGTGATTGTTTTCTGGAAAAGACATCACCCAGATTCATAAATGCTGCCATCTCCAAGCATTCGACAGAGAGAAGGGGGAAAAAGCAATGCACGGGTCAAAACATGCTGTTCTTTTTTATGCTCGTAGTTTGGGTGTAGGGAGCAACTATGTGGCAATGGTGGTGCTCACAAATGGACATGAACAGTTGAACCGTGAATTGCAGATTCAGGTGCGATGAAGAAAGCAGGGAAAGAGGCTTCGCGGCACACACACACACACACACACACACACACACACACAGAGGGAGAGAGAGAGAGAAAGAGAGAGAGAGACACACACACACACACAGAGCACACACACACACACACACACACACACACACAGAGAGAGAGAGAGAGAGAGAGAGAGAGAGAGAAACACGAACACGTCCAAGCAAACATGCACAAATTGCCGCTTCCAAACAAAAACAGAGCATTTCGACTCACGGCTTTCCTCTGCCTTGGTCTCTGCTTCACCACCCTGCAAAGAAAGGAAGCAATGCAGACAAGAGAGGGGGGAATGCATTAGAAACAAAACAAGAAGCAGGCGGGTTCTTTACGTGCGCCTGGGTCTACATCCGACGAAAAGGAAAGAGCTATCGGACTGTAAAAGGGTCCTGAGATTCTTCTGCAGTACCGTCTAGCTCGATTGTCCGTCCGTTTCTTTTGGCAGTTTCTGTTCATCCACTGAGTCTCCTTTATTAGACTTATATTCTCCTTGATGAAGCTCCTACCCATCTCCGTATTGTTTACCCCTCCCTGCGTTCGCTCTCCGTCTGAGCATTGGCTTTTTCTCACACTGAGTCCGCTACACAGCCCACCAAACAGAAGGCAAGGCGCACGAAAACCAAGCTCCACTTCATTCATTCCACAGGACTCGACCTCTCTTCTGACCTGTCCACCCGCGTCTGCAGTGCCGTCTGCAAACGGTTACAAGGAGGAGAAAGGAAGAGAGGATGCTGGATGAACAGAATATAAAGCCGAGAGAATGCAGAGCAGGTCGATTCGAAAGAAAAGAAAACATGGTCCCCGACCGAGGCATGAACTGCAAGAGCAACGAGGAAAATGAGAAAGGCGTCCACTCTCTGCTTTGTCTTTCTGTTCCGAATGGACTGTGCATGGGTCTGTCTGTCTGTCTGTCTGTCTGTCTGTCTGTCTGTCTGTCTGTCTCTCTCTCTCTCTCTCTCTCTCTGTGTGTGTGTGTGTGTGTGTCTTGGTCTGGTGAACTGACCCCTCTCTGCCCTCATTGTTGCCACTGCCTTCTCCTGCAGACACACACAGACAGACAGACAGAGGAACGTGAGAGAAAACAGTCATCGGTCACCGTTGCAGGTCCACACAACTGGGCACTCACATCTTATCCCTGCCTCCCCAGAGGAAAGAAAGACTGGGGAAGCAGAGGAGGAAGAAAACCAAGAAGCGATAGAAGAAAAGCAAAAGGCGAGCGGCTTCTGCCCGCCAGTCATCTTCCGGTCTAAGTCTCCGTGTCCACGATTTCATGTTGTCTTTTCATCTTTTCTGACAGACACAGCCTGACAGTCCAGCAGAGGACCCCTCCCTCAACTCAAAGAGACGTACGGACTAACAATGAATGCCAGAGGGTCCTCAGGTCTCTCGAGGAGGAGTTGCTGCACGACTTTCTGGAGAATCTTCTGGAGGTCCTTCTCTTCCAAGTACTTTTGGGCCTGGAGGGCCGCCTGGTGTCGGGAGGTTCTGCTGGGGCTGCAGGCAGGCAGGCAGGCAGAGAGATTTAGAAGGGAGGGGAAGGGAGCATGCTTGCATGGAAACATGCAATTTCAGGTCTCACGAACGAAACGAAAAGAGGGTGATGAAGTCCCGTCCCTTTTGTCGACTTTTTATGGAACACTAAAGGCAAAAAGACCAAGCAAGTGGTCAACAACCGAAGATGATAATAGGGAACGGAGGCATGCATTCACCTTTTCGCCGGTGCACCCTCGGAGCTCTTTGCGACCAGCTCCAGGGCCACGGACCCCGCGTCTCCTGCAGGGATCACGACTGTCTCTGAGAGCTCTCCGTTAACCTTAAACTCCTTCAAAGGAACTTGGGTGCCCCCAACCTGCACACACACGCAGAGACAGTCGTGTGCGTCACACAAAAGGCTCAGGAGAAAGAGAATGGCAATCACCCTTTCCATCAAAAAGTCTCCAATGCGTGTTCTCTTCCACTGCTCCGCTGTACCCCCAGCAGCACCTGTACAAGTTGACGATGTGCATTCGGGAGAGCAAAAGTGTGGTAAGCCACTTTCTGCATGTGTTGAAGAATCGGAAAACTCTGGATGTTCCAAAGGTCAGACGAATCTCTTTCAACTACAGAGCGGAAGAATCCAGTTGGAGGTTTTGACTGACGGACCATCTGGAAGAGGTCAACCTTCATGTTGGAGTGGTTGGCGCTGGGGAATCTGAAGGGCTGCAGGTAAAGATGTAAGGGTAGACGGGTGTTTCCTCTGTGTGAAGACCGGACCGCAGGGACAATTAACGAGAGACGTATATACGTACCTCGTTCAGTCGAAGTGGTGCCTGACGTCGGGTCTCTCCGACACGAATGGACAAGTAGGTGTTTGGAGGTACACCTCCATCCTCCCCTACGCCTGCTTTGGTAAGATACACTTCCATGGTGAGCTATGTGAGTATGCGACCTGAGCGGTCGAATTGCTTTCGAAAAGGTCGAATGAGAACTCAGCAACTGTTGTGCGCAGACTTAGACGGTTGTTTGTTTCAGACCACTCTTCGGTCCTCAAGTTTTTATGTCGGGTAAGAATCAGACAAGAAGCTTTGCAAGAGACAATGGTGGTCAGGTGGACTTGCACATCAGCGCTGGTCGAATGCAACAAGAAACTTCTGTGGATCGATGAAGCAATTCTTGAAACGCAGAGATAGGTCAGTCATTTCACACATGCACGTGCGCCGCGGTGCGCGGGGTCGCGATCGATCTGCATGCATGCGCGCGGCGCCGCGAGGTCGGCATTTTTCCAGGCCGCTTGGCTGTGCGCACATGCATGCATGCAAAGTCGAGCGACAGTCGCCTTGAATCTTTTTTTTCTTTTTTTTATTTAATTCTTTGTTGCAGTGTCTGAGCGACTGTTGCATTGTTTGTGTGCGTGCTGACTTAGATAGATGCCGAACGGGAATCTCAACAGCAGCACCAAGCAGGCTCAAGCGATTTATCATCGTCACAGGGCTCCCTTAAATTGGTTTGAACCTTCTGCTGAGGAACCGACATACATATATATATCTGTTGCTATATATACTTTCCCGTCTCGATCTCACTCTGCATGTAAGCAGAGACCTGCCCGTCTTCATTTTGTTCTCACCAGAATTCATTGAAAATGACCAGCGTACAGCATTTCTGGGGGCTTGTCTGCCTACTTCTGCTGTCATCCCCCGACATTCTGGCACAAACGCTGCAGCAGGGAGCGGAGGACGCCGCTGCGGCGGGCACTTTTGAGAACTATGTGGTGATGACATTCAATGCTGCGGAGAAAATGCCCAAGAAGTCAGTCAGTGCAAAGTTTGGTATTACATGGAGCCTCACACTGAGCGGAAAGAACAAGTCACACGCATGTGACAAAAGCTGAATTGCATCTCTCTTCATTCAATCCTTCTCCGACCGCATGCCTTGAAGATTCTCTGTGAAAGGTCACAGATATACGCATAGATTTCTCCTGTATCATTTCTCTTCATGCCATTGATTTGTGTCAAAACAAGAAATTTGTTTTCGCTTTCAAATGCCGGAGTCACTGAGGAAGGGACGCCGCCGATAGGTGTATGTACAAATGTCTCTGTCTCTGTCTGCATGTGTTTCTGTCCTTCTGCACGCAGAGACACGCTGAATAGCATGCTGAATGCGGGAGCGTTATTCGGACCCTCGGATCAAATGGGCGCCTACATCTTCTTCTTCCAAGTACGTCTGCATGGGTGGCCATTTATCTTTCTCTTCCTTCTTCCGTTTTCCTTTCGCATGTTTCATATTTTAATTCTATGTTTGTGCCCTTTTGTGCCTTGTTTGATTTGCTCTTACCCCCTTGTCTACCCCCTATATATGCAATTTTGCGCGTGTCTATGTGTACTTCTATATCTATGTCTGTATCTGTGTCTGCACACTTCTGCAGGAAGCGCCAGCCCAGCTTGACTCCAAATACCTCATAGAACAGTCAGTCGGTCTTCCTTTTCTGAAGTCCGTTCGGCGTCTGCATGCAGATTTGTGCACATTCACGCAGCAACGGATTCCACGACCATCATGATTGTTCTGAAGGGGGGCCAACCAAAAGCATTCCACAAAGAGGGAAGGCAGTTCTCGCACATGCAATCTACTATTGAAAATGTTTAAATCTTTCCGACCCTTCCGGGAGCGTTTCCTTCTGATTACACCATGACCATGAATGCCTTTTCTCTTAAATGCTCCCTCCCTCCACTGATTCCTTCCATTGTGACGCGTACATGCATGCGCTCAGATTGTACCACAATTTCCCTCCAACCAAAGCGCCAATGTTCAACCTCTGGCTCTCGGAGGAAAGGAACCAAATGGCTGAGGACAAAATTGAGGGCTCTCTCTTGCGCAAGGTCGCGAAGATCGCGGGAAAACCGGGGAACACCCAGCGGGTTATCGCTTTTGCACACCCGGAATCGGACATCCGACTCAAATCTTGTCAGTCAGTCCAGTAGTCATGGAACAAACAAAATGAACGGAGAGTGCCGTGACGTATGCTTTCTTCAGCAACACTCGACCTCAAGATGCAGAGTTCTCAGGAAGACGCACGCATATTTTATCAGCAAGCCGTCGAGCGTCCCTCCCGCCCCCTCGATCGATCGTTGATGAGTCGTGGCGTCGCGCAGGCAGTGATGGGGGCCGCTGCACCAGTCGGCAGGTCAACCAGGCAGTCAGTGAGTCTGTGAGGGAAGAACAAAGTGAGGGGGTGCTTTCTCGGCCTGTTCTCATTTGAGATCATGTGCGAACACCGACTTGAGTCTTGGATCGTCTGACGTTCTTGTTTGCCTACTTGTATCTGGTTCCCCCGCCTTCTCTGTTGTCTTGGATGCCTGCGTGTACTTTCTTTCTTTCAAGCAGTCTCCTATCCCCTCGAGAAGAGGGCCAAGAAGAGAGTCAGAGTCCTGGGAGAAATCGATACCAACACAGGTGGGTGGGTGCACTGGTGGTCGAGAAAGGGGGGTATGTAGACGGGGAGACGGGGAGAATGACGGTCTGTCTCTGTTTGGCGACTTTGGAGCTGACAGCGCATACATGGAGATACTCGAAACGAATTCGGAAGGTTGAAGCGCCTGCAATTTCTTTGATTGCACAATAAGTGTGAGGGAATAACAGAAAACCGAAGGGAGTAAGAAGAAATGCCTTTTGAAAAAGAGGAAGGAAGGAACGAAGGATACATCCGCTCCCAAGGCTCGCTTGATGGAAGGAAATGTGACTCAAAATGCGTCAGGGAGTCTGCCTCGTAGGTCGCCTTTGCGTATGTGCTCATTCAACTTTTCTTCCTTCTTGATGCAGACAAAGGAGCTGTGGGAAGAAAGCTCTCAGAAAGGGAGCCGGGCACTCTTCATGGCTGTGCATGCGAGCAGGTCTGTCCATCAGTTAGTTTGTCTCTATTTCTGTTGTTCAGCCGATTTGACAAGCAGTCAAGCACGGAGAAAAGGGAAGAAACCATGGAAGAGTCATCTCAGACACACAGAAACATTTCAAAAAAAGAACTGCTGCCGGCCTTATCATCATCGTTCCTCCCTTCCCGTGCATTCATCCCTGTAATTCAATCAAATGAACTTGAGAGACCGAGGTTCCCCCGAGTATGGCTGCATGCACATGTGATTTTGAGGATTTATTCCCTCCCTGTCTCCCTCTGCATTGAGTGGGTGCATCACGCAGATCGAAAAAGGTCGAGAAAGCTGAGCGAGACCTTGCAGACGCCCCAGAGTATGTGGAGTTCTTTTCGAGAGCTGTGAAGGACTTCTGTCAGGATGGACTGCCAAGGTCAGTGCACGGGTGTGTCTGTTTCTGTTGGTTTCTTTGTTTCTGCGTCGATATTTATTTCCGTCTCTTTCTCTGTTTTGTTTTCTGGGTCTTCGGCTTTGTATTGTTTCCTGCTGTTTTCGCTTTTGCTGTCTTTCCCTTTTTGAGTTTTGGTTCTCTTCTTTCTCTATCTCTGCCTCAGTACTGGCTGCGTTCAATCTGTTAGTCTTTTCTGCATGTGGGCGAGTGGACATGAGGAAAGTCGGGGTGGGAGGGAAGGCTCGGGGAAGTTGGCAAGCGAAGGGAGGGCAAAAGAAAAATGAACACAAAAGAGAGACGCAATACAGTCAACGGGAGCTGGGGATCAGTTGTATACTCAATGTCTGCCCCCTCTGTCTGTTTGTCGTTTTTGTCTCTACCCCCCTTCCCCCTTCTCTCCCTCTCTCTCTCTCTGTGTGTATGTATCTGTCCTCCTCTGTCTTTGTGTGGGTTTTGCAGCACTTGGCATCGGTCCACTGTGCAGGACGACATCCGCTTCGTGTCTTCAGTCCTCAAAACCTGCTTCCCCTCTGGAATGTCAGTCAGTCAGTCAGTCAGTCAGTCAGTCAGTTGGTCAACAATCGAAGAGTGTGGCAGAAATGCACAGTCTTGACAGACAGAGAAAATGAATGAATGAATGAATGAATGAATTAATGAATGAATGAATGAATGAATGATCGACTGGATAATTGCAAAAAGATGGATATTCAATATTCTTCTTTGTGCCATTCAGTCTTCGGCCTCTTCTCGAGTGCTTGCTTGCTTTCTCACGTCTGTCTTTGCCTTTCTCTCCATCAATCCAGAGTTGGTGCAAGCCCTTTTTCTTCAAAGACCGACCAGGGAAGGAGTGCGCCGCAGTTCCACATATGCATGCACCCTGCTGCATCCTTGCGCCCCGGATACTCTCTGGGCGACAGGAGAGAAAGGAGGGGGTCCCCATTGATGGGAGGGACCAGGGACCTCGCAGGCAAATCTACGGATGGATTGATTGATTGATTGCGTTCCCCTGAATTGCCTTCTTGTGCATGTGCATGTGAGTGCAGATTCTTGACGGGGGATTTCAACTTCAGATTGAACGCCTGTCAGTCGGTAAGATATGCGTTCAGGTCACAAAATTGAACTTGGAGGGGTGTGTGTTGCCCCCCTGCCGCATTTTCTCTCCTCTATGCTTCTATTTCAGCTAGGAAAACTCGCTGGTAAAAGGTTCGTCATCACACATAAATCAATTTGTAAGGCAATAAATGACTTCAATGTCTGTTTCTCAGACGTCCCGCGTGTGTCTCCTTAATGGTTACGAAAAATTCTTTTTCAAAATCCCCACCGTTGCGCATCCGCCTGCAGGCAGTCTCCACACAGACCTCTTGGAGAAGTCGGTGTCCTACAAAATGGAGATAGACCACGTACAGAAACTGGAAGCAAAAAACACGCAGACCACTCCCAGACACGTGATTCGTCAGTCCATCGGACAGGCAGACAGACAGACACAGCGTCTTTCTCTAGGATCAGTCAGACATCTACTACGGAGCATTCGTCATATATTCTTATATTCATCGTGTCATTACTTCGACACCGTCTCGCCCCGGACAGCAATCGTAGGCTGAGCCTGAATGGGATGGGAGGGAGACGAAAAACGAGGGACGGTAGAGGTTTATAGACATCGGCCCTTTTCATGCACTCTCTCTCTCTCTCTCTCTCTCACACACACACACACACACACACACACACCGAGCCAGGGGGTGAGGGTGAGTGGCATATTGAAGGGATCAATCAATGCGAACGAGTTGTGTGTGTGTGTGTGTGTGTGAGAGAGAGAGAGAGAGGGAGAGAGAGAGAACACAGGAAGGATCCCTCTTAGTTGCGGCGGCTCACAAAAAATTGAAGTCCAAAACCAAACCCTTTCCCATCTTTGTCGATTGGCTCCACTTCAGCATGCATGCTTAAGTATTGGACTCATCGATCAGGAACGAGTGCCCGAGCAAGGAAGGAAGGAAGGTGACAAATGACAGCACGCATGCACCCTTTTTTCTATCCTCTGTGTGTGTTTGGATCCTTCAGTCTTCCTTTTTTTCTTCATTTCTGAAAAGGAAAGAAACTCTCATTCCTTCCCTGCACGCATCCCCGCTTCCCTTCCTTTCCTTTCCGACCCTGCATGCCCGTCTCATTCCTTCCTTCCTTCCTTCCTCCCGCATGCAGACGCCTTTTGGAAGGAGTTCTTCAAAATGCCCTCAGCCGAGAGACACACAATGCTGAAGAAAGCCGATCAAGGATCCTCTTTCGTCCTCGTCACACCCGGATTGAACGACCCCACCTCCATGACCCCCCCCACTCCTCCCTTCCAGACGGATGATGGGTATCTGCATGGAACGCCACCAACGTCAGTCAGTCAGTCAGTCAGTCCGTGAAGAAACCAGCCTGAGTCAGTCAAGTGTGTTTCTCTGCAGGAGTACCGAATGTTTTTCACAATTCAGTGATTGATGAATGACTTATTGATTGATTGAACGAACGAACAATTCATTGATGGAGGTACAGAAAACTGATTCATTCATTCATTCATTCATTCATTCACTCATTCATTCATTCATTCATTCATTCATTCATTCACTCATTCATTCACTCATTCATTCACTCATTCATTCATTCACTCACTCATTCACTCATTCATTCACTCATTCATTCATTCATTCATTCATTCATTCATTCACTCAGTCATTCACTCATTCATTCACTCACTCATTCATTCATTCATTCATTCACTCATTCATTCATTCATTCATTCCTTCATTTATTCGGGAAAATGTGTGCAGGTATAGGTGGCTAAAGAACAAATCTGCGGAGAAGTGCATGTATGCCGTGAAGGGCTTCGGGTCCTCTTCCCTCGACCTCCACGAAGCCCAGGTGGCGGCTCTGCAGATGACCGCATCGGGGGAGGGCAGCTGTCTGAACTCCATCCCGAAAGAGGGAAACTCATGGAGGTGCCTCGTTGAGACCTCAACTCTTCAAGAATGTAGACAGTGCGCGGAGGGAAATTGTCAGTCAGAGAGAGAGAGAGACCTCCGGTGAACGGTTCGTGAGGAGGCCCTTCTTTTTTTCTTCTCCTGTGTCGACACAGAAAAGACACCCGTGCATAGAGGCAATTACATCCGAAACTCCCAGTGAGAATCCGGGATGGTGGATTGATTAGGAGCGTGCTTTGGTACCGATTTGCCTCTCCCCCCCCTTTGCTAAATGCTCTCTTAATTCTCTCTGCAGTTTCGAAGAAAATCAAAAGCGGGGACGTCATCAACGTTGGGTACACCGACCGGATGGTGCACTACGATGGTCTTGCTGTGATAGCAGCGCCTCAGGGGGCAGGGGTGCAGAGGACGACGCAGCTGATGGAGGGGGAGAGCGATCACCTGCCCCTCACGTATGTGGTCAAACCAGCAACACAAGTGACCAGGTACGTCCGTAGTATAAGCGTGGGAGAGTAGTGCTTCAGTGGCTCCGTGAACCTGGTCTTTTTGCCCATGGAGCAAGTCTCTGGTTGTTTTCGATCCAAGATTCAGAAGTATATCGTATCTTTTAGAACATGCATGCATGAAAGTCCCTGATCTTGCAAACACATGCACACTCTCGCTCGTGTGTTCTCTCTCACTGGCGCAACTCTACCTGCATAAAGATAGACAGCCATGCACTCAGGATTTAATGTCAGCCTGCTTGTACCGCATCTTGATGAGCGTGCTCGACCGTTTTTCTGCCCCCCTACTGTTTTCCTTCCTTTGTTTACTCATTTCTTTGTCTCCCTCCACTTTCTTTCTCTCTGTCTCTTTCTCTCTTTCCTTCGTTCGTTCGTTCGTTCGTTCGTTCGTTTTTCTTCTTTCTTTCGTTCCCTTTTTCCTTCCTTCCTACCTACCTACCTACCTTCCTTCCTTCCTTTTTTCCTTCCGTGATCCCTTCTTCTTTCTTGCTTCCTCTATCTCTCCCTTTCTCCCTTTTTCCCTTTTTCCCTTTCTCCTTTGTTTCTGTCTTGCAGCTCGCGTGTGAAGAGGAGAAAGGGGTTTAGTTTCGGACTGGGTCCTGTAGGCGCCGCTGTCACTGCAGCCAGAGCGCGGATGGACAAGCTGTGGAAGAAAAAATGATTTGAACACAAACCTGGGTATATGTATGCAGTAATCTGTGTGTATAAACAAGAACATCATGATCGAGCCCGTGTCGTTACCCACTACCAATTAAAGACGGCTCTATACCGCGTTCAATGACAGTTGTCACTGCTGTGTAGAATTTATTATTATATTGAGTTAAATGAATGCATTTTTATGTAGGGCATCTGTACTGAATTAGCAAATAAAAGGTTTGACGTCAAAAACTTAGCTTTTAAAACATCAAACTATATTAAAAAAATTAAGATCAATTCTTCAAATAATGAACATAATAATTTTATCAACACATTTGAATATATAAGTGCAAACCATTGATACTCCTTACTATGCATCTTTTAAGGTTAATAATATCATTTTAATATGACTCGGCAGATTGATCATTGATTCATTGATTGATTGATGCCAAAACCTAGGTAGAGTATTTAATTTATGTGATTGTGTCCATTTTTTGTTTAGATTTTTTGTTTTTCAACGTCAACCGGCGTGGGGTCGAGTTGGGGGGGGGGTTGAAAACATTCAAACTTATGCGATGGCTATGCGCACTAGCTGCAATTCTATAACACGTCTCTTTTGATGATGCGAAGCTGGCTCGAGCCACTTGACGCAGACCCACACACTGGCATTGCATGGTACGTGTGCTAGGATCAGAGCTTTGTTAGTATTGCGAGACTTTTATTCCTGCACGAATCAGAATGGATCAGAAGCAAGGAGAGACAAAATCACACGCATCTGCGGGCCTCGATATTCCCGTTCGAGTAAAGCAAAAAGCGTACAGCAAGAGCGATCTATGCATTGTTGAGGAAACGTTTACACGCACCACTTCAAACCAAACCCACGTCCTGGGGCTGACAAGATCGGAAAATAATATAATAATAAAGGGAGGAAAGGGAGGTAGGCAAAGCTTTGATTTTCGACTTGCAAGTGCATGAGGATTTTGATTTGTGAATGGAAGGATGCAGGGAGAAACCTGAAGACAGAAGACGGAGATGGGAAAGAAGAAACACAACGGGACGTCCTTGCACATCTACATTGACGCTCTTCAATGTCAGGCTCTTTCGTATTCTGTTTCATCACTGTTATGGAAAGCAGGAAAATTGAAGCAAGCTAACAGACCTACCTTCTCACCATGGACATGTTCTTTGCCCTCTGGACCCTCTGTCTCTCGCTTTCGTTAAACGCCACATTCGCATGGGAAGGAAGGAAACGGAGAGGTTGGCGATCTCCCCTTTTCCCTGATTTCTTTTGCTTTTCCTTTGCTTCCTCTGCCTCCACTCGGGATGCTCCCGACCCCTCCTGCTGCACTTGGCTTTTTTGCCCTCCGTGCCTCCTCTTTGTGTCTGGGAGACCTCTGAGACGGTCAGACGCCTCAATCATCTCTCGGAGGCTCATCGTCTTTGGAGGGCCCTGCTGAGTCATTCATTCATT
>JAHBMJ010005183.1:17500-40000 GCA_018398765.1 Chromera velia | reverse complement strand
GCATGTCAGCCTGCGTGAATCCTATATAGCTCCTCGTTGCTTCGAGCAGTCATGCACCTCTCCCCTTCCCGAACAGCTGTATACATTCATATGTGCACAGTTTGCATCTCTTACATACATGCGTACGTGTTCATCGATATTAATATAAAGAAAGGGCATTTACGTACATACCGATACGTCAATATACATACGTAGACTTTGATATGCAACGCTTGACGTGTTGCATGCATGCATGCATGTGCAACAGTGTGTCACATGCACAGTGTGCTGTGCATGGAACGCATGGAGTGCATGTTTCATGCATGTTGTGCAACAGTTTGCAACACATGTATGTTGTGCAACAGTTTGCACAGTTTGCAACACGTGAATGCGTACGTGCTTTAATTGGCTGGCTTTTGGAGCCAGGATATCATGCAGTCAAACTGTGTACTGACTGGCGTGTGTCAGAAGCTAGAGCTTTGTACTGTGTATGCCACATGATGCAATTCATATTTCAGGGAAGAAGTCTGTACAAATATATATGTACTCAACGCTTTTCTTGTGAAGATGAATCTTGGAAGGGCCTTTTGGCTTTTTGCTGCCGTCGCAAGTGGAACGGCGAATGCCCAGGCACCGGCAAAAACGGTCAGTCCATCCTACAGCTGCTTGCCGAACCGCAGGGACTGAACAGATGCCATGAACTCATTGGTCAACTCACATGATGCAAGGTAATCCACCGTCCTGGCTTTCACCTGGATGCATGAAAAGGATATATAATCTCCCGCAGCCGCGCATGTATATATGTGTGTGCAGCCCATCAGTGAATGCACGCAGAGAAAGGTAACTCAACATGCCTCTCTGAAAGTCCTTATTCCTCTCTGCTTTCTTTTTTTTCTACTGTGTGCAGAATGGCCACGAGAAGGAGAGCTCAACCGATCCTCTGAAGCACCTGAGGGATGCGTTCGAGGATGTCTTCTCGTTGCCTGACCTGAAGGGGGAAGGGAAGGGGGGTCTGGAGGGACAGAAGGACCTCCCCATTGAATTTGGAAGTTTCGATCTGCAGAAGATGAAGCTGCCCCCCCTTCCCCTGGGGTCAAAGGACGCAGATGGCTTGGGACTCAAGTTCGGGGAACTCGGCAAGTTGATGGACTTGTTCCCAAAGAAAAAGCCTCAGGTCAGTCAACCCCAGCGAAAGGTGCATGCATGTGCTCCAATGTCCACAGAGGGACAAAGAAAAGCAAAGGGAGGAAAAAGATGGATACGTGGTGTGGGTGCGTGTGCGTGTACATTCATCTTTCGATCTATGCTTCAATCTTTCCATGTAGGTTGTCCCTCTACCTCACTTACTCTCTCCCTTTGTCTCTACGTTTGCTCTCCGCGTTCTTCTCTGGAAGCCCAACCAAAGGCCTGTATGAGTCATGAGAGCTGTTTTTCATACAGAAAAGGCAAAACACCTAGACTTCACATCTCATTTATTCTACAGTCTCTGTACCGACGCTGCATGCCCGAGCGATGCCTGCAGGACGACGGAGGTGACGGAGGCTCCCCTCCTCCCGGGGATGTCGTCATCACTGCAACAGCGACTCTAGAGGTAAGGAGGGGGGATGAAAAGGTGGGAGGAAGGGAGAAGAGAGTGTGAAGGACGGGAGAAAGACACAAATCGAAAAGGAAAAGGTGCAATGAGTTTTTCTTACTTTGACACTTCACGCAGAAAAACCTATTCGCTATTCCGGGCGAGAGCGACTGTGCTTGTCAGCCAGTCAGGCAGCTCTCCCTGTCCCTGTGTTAGACACACGTGAGTTGTGATCCCAGGCCTTCTTCTTCGTTGCTTGTAAAGGAGAAACTTCCTCCCTGTCTGCAGAGGGACGAAACAGGACAGGTGCAGGGGAGTGTGGGGGACACGACTGTGCTCATTGAGACTGGGGGAGAGAACCTGGGGCTGAGTACCTCGAGTGTGGAGGTGGTGGATCCCCAGACTAACGAGATGGTCGTGGTGGACGTCGTTGTGCAAAGAGGGGAGGGGACCCTTTCCGTTAACCTGGGTGGGTGAGTCAGTTGGTCGGTCGGTTTGTTTGAATTGAGGAAAGGGCCGTCTATACCTGTCCGTGCTTCCTGGAAGGATTCTTTGTCACTTCCTTTGTTCATTTTTTCTGTATTCAGATTTTTCTTTTAATTGACTGGAGGGGGTAGGAGGGGGGCGTGGAATCAGTTTCAATACATGGCAAGTCTCTCTCTGCCCTCTCATCAATGGTCCATAGGGGAAGAAAGCCGGGAGGGACGGTCAGAGGAATTGGACCGAGCTTCTTCATTTGTGGATCTCTCTCTCTCTCTCTCTCTCTCTCTCTCTCTCTACCGGCCTCTGATTCCATCAAGGAAGTCAACCGACGAACAACTCCATCCATCAATCAGTCAATCAGTGAATGGCTTCATCAATCGACACCACTAAGTAACCACGTCGATCTGCAGAACCTTCCACCCCCGCCGAAGAGCCCCAGGCCCTCCTGCTGACGATTGTACAGGCCCCCAACGGCATTTTTTCCTTCGACCAGTCCTTCGAGTCCTTCGAGTCTTCAGACTGCACGGCACTCGAGACGCGGTGAGGGGGGGGGGGGNGGGGGGGGGGGGGGGGCAAGTTGGAAGGAAGACTTTGATGCACATGCACCGGTGCTACATAGTCGACCAATTTTGACTTTTTGCTGAAGCTTGCTTGCTTTCCTTATTTGAGCTGAAGAGTCGTTTTTCCGAGAGTGCGATGGGAAAGAAGCCGGGTTGGAGTATGTGAAGCTAGTTTCCCCTTCTCTCCTGTCCACACTTCTCCTCCCTTGCCTCCTCTCATCTGATCCCAACTCCTCCCACCGGTCTCTTTTTCTGCAGCACCGCGTCGAGTCTCCTGGTGGACGAACCTTCTCCGTGCACATTCACCGTCAGATTCCTGAACACCCTCAGCGTGGATGTGACCTACACGGCGCCTACGACGAGCAGACGGCGTCTCCAGGCAGCTCAAAACACAGTGCAGTACGCGTTTGCTGTGGAACAAATCACAGGTAGGAAGACACGACCGCGGGCAGGCAGGCAGGAGAGCATTTGGTCTGAAAGATATGAAGCCAGTAATACGTGCAAATCCTCGAATGACAATATTTGTCCTTCTGAGTGGAGTCCGTTTCTCTGAATTCTTCTTCCTGTTGCATTTGCAGGTGAAGGAACCTGCCCCTCTGACCAGCTGACTTTCTGCGAGGGAGTGAACGTGTGCGTTGACGTTCTGATAAACCCCAACTTTTGTGGTGACTGCTCCACTTCCTGCGTCTCTGGGCAGTTTTGCTCGGGTGGGACTTGCGGCTGTCCTGCCGGCCTCACTACCTGTCCCTCCGGGTGCACAGATACTGACACCGACCCCGACAATTGCGGGGCCTGCGGTAACGTGTGCTCCGGCCCCACACCTCTGTGCTCAGGAGGAACCTGCGTTAACGACTGTACGACAGGGGGATTGACGGGCTGCGGTGGTGTTTGCAAAGACCTCAGCAGTGACCTGGAGAACTGTGGAACTTGCGGCACTGTCTGCTCAGATCCTTCTAGACAAATCTGCACGGGCACCTGCGACTGCCAGGCTCCATTTGCTACGGTGAGGGGATGGGGGGTGTGGTGGTGGGGTGGAGGTGGGGGGGGTCCACTCACAGAAACCAGCCAACCCATGCACCCCCCCACACCCCACCCAAAGGCGTGCACCATGCGGTGTTCGTGTCAAACATTTTCTATTTCTTTCTTTTCTGTCTGTACAATAGTCGCCCCGCCCCGTTTCACCTGTTCTGCACCTCTTTTTGTTTCTCTTCCATCTTGTGCAAGATAGAGCTTGACGGAAATTCTCTTTTGAGTTCTCATCTCGTCTACTTCATGTGTTCCCAAAATGGTCTTTCGATATCGCCTTGCAAGAAAACAGACGGATCGCGTCTCGGTCCGGTGAATGTGGCTGTTCATTCTTCGAATGTGAAGCTGTTCTCCCTTCCCGCAACTCCATGCACGCACTGCGTACAGGCGTGTCCAACCCCCTCGGGGCCCGATTTGTGCGTGAACACCGACACCGACATCTTCAACTGCAACAGTTGCGGCAACGCCTGCGTCTTCGGGGCCTCCTGCAACGCCGGCCTGTGCACATGTCCTGCTGGCCTAGATCAGTGCACTGGCCCAGACGGGTGCTTCGACCTGACCTCCGATCCGCTTCACTGCGGCACTTGCGGCACTGCCTGTGGCCCCACGGAGGCGTGCGTCAACTCGGTCTGCCAGGCTGCAGGGTGTGGAGCGAATGAAATTTTCTGTGGGACCGCCTGCGTAGACTCAGAGACGGTAGGTGGATGCGTGCATGAGTGAGTGGGAAGCGTACGCGAGACAGTTTTTGGGAGCCCAAATCAAGTGAATGGTTGGCAGTCAGGCACGTTGTGTGCCTTGGCGTACTTTGGTCATCCAAGCTGCTATTGTACTTCAGTTGATATGTTTTTTGAAATCAATTACTTCCACAAAATCACACCTGCAGGATCGCAACAACTGCATCCTCTCCGACCGGACCTGTGGCACTGGGGGCGTGTGTGAGTGTCCTGCCGGCCTCACAGAGTGTACTGACACCGTCGGAGAGGTCTGCGTGGACCTGCTGTCCAACGACAGATTCTGCGGAGACTGCAGCACTGACTGCACACTCACGGGGAGAGAGTGCGAACTCAGTGCCCAAGCGCGAGTGACACCTTCTGCCCAGGCCCCCAGGCGTGCGTCAACCTTCAGACGGACGACGAGAACTGCGGCAGTTGTGGCAACGATTGCACTGCCTCGGGACGAGTGTGCGACGGTGCAGGGGCGTGCACCTGTCTGGACACTGTCTGTCCCGGCGACATCTGTGTGGACCTCTCTTCGGACACGGCGAACTGCGGAAGCTGCGGCACTGACTGCCCTACCATCTTCACGGGAGGAGAGTGCTGCTCGTCGACGTGCGAGGATGTCCTGAACGACCGCGGGAACTGCGGCGCGTGTGGGAACGTTTGTGGCTCTACCGAAATCTGCAGCTCTGGAACTTGCACTGGTGAGAGAATTAACGAGAGCTAGTCGGGTTGTGATCGTCCATCGGCTGGCTGGCTGGCTGACTGGCTATTTGGTGCATTGAGTGAGCAGGCGGTGAGCAACTGTTGGATGCAAAGATGACGGGACGGTTTGTGGCTCCATTGAACAATCTTGATAAAATGTGCTGATTCATGCCATTCTACTGGTTTTGCAGTGCACATCGCACATCACACTCATCTCAAGCTTATGATCCTTGCACTGACATTTTCGAACGAGTATGCGAAGATGCCCATTGCGTTGCAGGGAATGTTGACGCACAGAAGGTAAAGTTTTTGTCTGTGTGTGTGTGTGTGTATGTGTGTGTGTGTATGTGTATGTGTATGTGTATGTGTGTGTGTATGTGTATGTGTGTGTGTATGTGTACGTGTGTGCGTGTGTGCGTGTGTGCGTGTGTGTGCGTGTGTGTGTGTGTGTGTATGTGTGTGGGTATGTGTGTGTGTGTGTGTGTGTGTGTGTGTGTGCGTGCGTGTGTGTGTGTGTGTGTGTGTGTGTGTGTGTGCAGCTTGTGGAGTCGACGAGATCGTCTGCGACAACGTCTGTGAATCCTCTGTGATGGTTAGTCTCAACGCAATGGATTCACAGAGAGTGGAACTGTCGAGCTCTTGCTTTCACTCACAACAAGGACAGACTAAGTTTAACTCTGTCTATCGTGAAGTGCGCTAAAAGACCTGTGTGCAAATTCAACCTCCCCCCCCCCTTCCCTGTCTTTCCTCTGCAATGCCGGGAAAGGAATCAAAATATCAGGGTTGAGAATCCTTTACCTTGTGGTGTTCACATATGCACACACGCAACACACATCCATGTCATCCTTTGCACGTTGACGTAAGTATATACGACCTTCCCATACTCACCTCTCGGCTGCCTTGCCGGATCTTGCCGATGCGCCTGCCTGCCTGTGCAGGATCCGAACTGCGGCACATGCGGCAATGACTGCTCTGCCATCGGACAGGTGTGTGGCTCTGGGGGCACTTGTGAGTGTGGGTTCACCCTCTGTCCAGGGAACGTCTGTACCGACACGGACATTGACGATCAGAACTGCGGGGCCTGCGGGAACGACTGTACAGCGACTGGGAGGACTTGTGATGGCTCCGGAGTGTGTGAGTGCCTGGGCGACGTGTGCCCGGGTGACCTATGCACGGACCTGAACACGGATGAACAGAATTGCGGAACCTGTGGGAATGTGTGCGGGGCAGGGGCAACCTGCAGTGCGGGGAACTGTGCTTTTATCGTGAACGTTTCGCCCCGACTTGAGGTGTGCCATTCCCTTTCCTCCACTCCCATTCGCTGCGCTTCCCTTCCCTTCCCTTTCCTCCCCTTCCCTTCGCTTCCCTTCCCTTCCCTTCCCTCATTGAGGTTCTATCGACTCTCACTCTTGGAATTGCGCGTTGTCCGGACGTCCAATTTCCTCTCTACCAGCATGAAGGAAGCGCCTGAAGGAAGCAGGTCGATGCTGCTTCAGACGCGAATCCAATTCTATTTGCATTGAGTTGACTTTCAACTTTCCGTCTCTCTCTCAGTCAGTCAAGTGTTGACGAGAGGAGGAAGGACCCTCTTGCGACCTCCCTCGGTCTGAGGTCCATTGAATTCATTGCGTCAAATAAATTGCACGCCCCCTCTGTCTCCCTGCGATAAATCCCAACCCTGTCTCAAAATGAGTTGCGTGAGTGCAGTTGGGTTTGAACGGACTTATCACCGCAACTGTGGGATCTGAGTCCTTCGTCATCGCCTCGCCCAGAAACCCTTCCGGTCCTCCGGAACCTGTGTGGTTCAGGCCGATTGCCCAGGACACACGGAGGGACGGGTTCTTCAACGTTAACGCGCTTGTCTCCTCTCCCTTCACAAGCACTACCTTCAAGAGGGACGCCATTGAACAGAAGGGAACGGGAACCATCACGGCGGACTTTGCATGTGCGTGTGTCAGATTCAAGAGGCAGTCCGTGGTCTTTACTGGCGTTCGGCCATGTCGCGGGGTTGTTCATCAAAGTTTTCCCTTATCGTGATCTCAGAGAACATCATGTGGTCCCTTCACCTTCTCTCAAGAAAGTGGCAATCAACCGCAGAAGTATGCAATACATTGGCAGATCACACAAACAGTACCAGGCAGAGAGAGAGGGAGAGACAGGGAGACATCTGTGCAGTCGCAAACACACTTTGATGTTTCCTTTGAAGAAGTTGAATGGAATATGCCGGTCAAATGTTTCTTTCTGTCAAATCGGCTCTTCCATTTCGATGAACGCAGAGGACCATGCTCTCTCACTCTCTCAATCTTGGACTTTCCTCTTTCCCCTGTTTGGTTTTTCTTTTTCTTTTGCAGCACTGACCAACAACCCTTCGGCCGTGTTCCTCACTGTGGTCGACGCTCCCGAGGGGACTTTCGCATTCGACAGCAACTTCTTGTCCCTTGAAGCAGGAACGTGTACGGGCCTGTCACCCCTGTCAGTTCCTTCTCTTTGAATGCATTTGCACGTGCTTTGCTAGAGGAAGCAGATCTTCCATGGACAAAACACGTGGATGCCGACTCAAAGGCAAGCCAGATAGATACATTTTTTCGATCAGATTCGGTCTTCACGGAGTCTCTCGCATACGGCGTCAAAGGCAGCAGAGCTAAAAAAGGAACGATTCCGTTTGGAACATCCCGACTTTGTCTTTTTTTGCCACTCTTCCTGCCGATGTGTCTGCATGTACATACGATTCTGTGCTCCTGTGAGGTGCAGCACTCCGGCAAGCGTGGAGGTCACTTCTGCTCAAGCGCTGTGTACCTTCACTGTAGGCTTCCCTTCACTGGGCAGCCTCGACTCCACCTTCACACCTGCATCAACACAGATTATTGTGACCTACGTGCTCTCTCTGCAATTTGAGGGGACAAGTCAGTGAATAGACAGGGGGGAGTGAGGGGTTTGGAGGGGATTTTCTCAGCCCTTTCTTTATCTTCTTTATCCAGCGTACTCTTCCTTACCTCTCCCTGTACATTCTTCCCTTTCCCTTTCTCTAACTCTTTCTTGAACTGTCCCGTTCTCCCCCCCCTGCCCTCCCGCAGGTCAAGTCACCTGTCCCTCGGAGGTGTTCTCGACCTTCTGCTCTTCCGTCGAGCTCCTCTCAGGGGGCACGGGGGATGCGTGCGTGGACACCACCTCAGACCCCGACAACTGCAACGCCTGCGGGACCTCCTGTCCGACCGGGGCCCGATGCCGCAACTCCGCCGGGGCTGCCAGCAGATCACGATCGATCCCATGACTTTCAATGGCGTGTTTGGAGTCGAGTGCAACAACGATGGCTTGTGCCGGGACCTGGATGCCGACCCCGACAACTGTGGCGCGTGCGGAAACGCATGCAGCGGGGCCACTCCTTTCTGCGATGGCGGCACGTGTGCGGCCGGCTGTTCGGGTAACCGTGCGGCTGTTGGCTGCACCGACCCCTGCGACTGCGACGGGTTCTGTCTGATCGTCACCCAGTCCCAAGTTCCGGGGGCGTTCCCAAACTCCGGAGATCCGTTTAACTGCGGAGACTGTGGGGCAAGTTGCGGAGATCCCAGGCGATCGGCGTGCGACACCAGAGACGGAGGGTGCAGCTGCATCTCTCCTCGCTCCTTGGTCGGTCACGGGCAGTCAGACAGTCGCTCACGCACTCAGTCAGTCAGTCAGTCAGTCAGTCAGGGTAGGGCAGCTGTGGGCATAGAGGCCGAGTCAGCTAGTGAATCCTGATCTGCAAGAGGAGAGGACAGTGACAGGGCACAGGCAAGAGCTGGGATCGAAAGATCGCACAGATTCTAGAGAGGAGAGGAGAGGAGACTGTCTGGTGCGACCATCGACCGCACAAAGAAACAAAGAAACAGAACCGAAGGCGTGTCCTTCCTCCGTCCGGGTCACTCTGACGGATTCATAAACTCTGTCTACATCCATGCAGCTCTGCACTGACTTCTGCGTCGACACAGACAACGATATTTACAACTGCGGAAACTGCGGAGTCCGGTGTCCTGTCGGGGAAGTGTGCAGCTTTGGGACCTGTGGGATGCCCTAAAAGCTGCCTAGCTCCCAAACCACAAATAAGCAAACCACAGAAACCAACATGGTGATTTGCGGGGAGGGTGGGGTGGGGTGCCCTACAGGCTGCATGGCTCTTCTTCGCTGGTTTTCTCGATTGATTTCTCTTTCATATCCGCATGCATGTGAGCACGTCTGAATGTTTGGGTGCCTTACCCAAAGTGTGTAACGAGGCGACGAGAGGTTTCCGTACAGGCCTCATGAAGTCTCCCTCTGACTTTGCGTCAATGCATTGATTCTTGCTGAGTCCCAGTCTTGAAGGGTGACTCCATGACCAGCATGCACTGCAATAATAATGGGATGCCTCATGTCCCTCTCCGGTGCTTCCGCCGGGCTCTGTCGGAGTGCTCGATGTGGTATGCGCTGCTTTCGCTCTTCAAAGCTGAAAAGATGCTTGTGCAAACTGTTCCTGCAGTTGCTCAGTTGTCTTCCTGCTTCTCATCTAGCTTCTTGTACGTTTGAAAAGCTTTTGGGCGACCTCCTAGGGCGAGCTCTCTAAGACACAACGGAAACAGTGCTCCAGGGTACCACAAAATCACTTGTTACTTATCACTTATCACTTATCCAAATTGCATGGACCTGCATCTTGTATATGTATATACAATTGTTTGACAATGCATGACTCAGCAGCATGAGTTATATACAGAAAGACTCAAGTATTATAGTTTAATAAAAGAGCGGATTCTTTTTTTAAGATATAAATATGAGCATGGTCTTACTTTTATTATTATTTCTATACTTTGTTGTTCTTAAGCTGCGTTAAGTGCAAGGGATCAGCAAGCCCTAGCCCTTAGCAATGGGTAGCAGCGGGCCTAGCAACACTAGTAACAGCGGGCCTAGCTAGGGGGTATTTTAACTATATAATACATATTTCTATACTGTATCATAGACTTGCTGTACAAAAGTGGGTTAAATTCCTTTGAAGTTTAGTACAATTCCATGGAATTTGCTCGGCCGCAAAATTGAGTGGAATTGAAGGAGTTTTGGTAAAATTCACCTTAAAATGTAAATTTGACTCGGAGTGAATTTTACGAGAATTTAAAACTATAAATTCCAAATGAAAAGGCTGAACAGACACTACAAAAGAGATATTGTTTGTTAGCTACTTTGTTAGATTTAGAAAACAACTAGAAAAAAAAAGAACAGAAACTTTTTTTACAATGCACTGCAGGGCGTAATATTCAATTAATAATTTAAATTGGACATTATATTGTTTTTACTCTCAAAAATTACTACCAAAGAATATATGCAAAGTCTTGTATAAAATATCGCAATATTATGGCAACCTTTGATAATCTTTGTTAAATATGATTATGAATCATCATGACATATAGCAAAGACACTTTGCGTATCACAGTGGCACAGGCAGTTTGTGAAAGCCTGAGAAGCCGCTCAGCTAGGAGCGAGTGTAGAACAGAGACGCCAAGTCTGTACATGGCGGTACATGGTCATCGGTTGCGGGTCGATCAGTCATGCAGACTTCAGTAGTTTGAAGATTGGTCGATCAGAATCGGATCGGAGAGGCGTTTCCCTCAGAGCTGTGAAGAAAAGGCGACCACGACGGGACGGGGGCAAGACACATGTAACGAAAATCTAGAATCCGCAAGGGTTTCAAACGGTCCAACCGGAACTATCAGGTTGATTGGGGCAGGAGGTCTCGGGAGTTCAATCCCTATCATCGTTTCTTCGTACCTGCAAGCACCATAAAGAGGTGGAGCGGCTGAACACTGCACAAACTTTAGCGAAAAAAAAAACGGGCGCAACGGACACTCGAAAAAAAAAAAAAAGAACAGAGTTTGGCCCAGTCGTCGCCGCCTCAGTAGAATGGTTCCACCGGACCCCAAGCAGTGACCGTTCCATTGCAAGCAGACACAGAAAAAACACAAGCAGGAGAAAGAGAGATTCTTAACGTGTTTTTGGTTCCCTCTCTCTTTTTCTGCTCTCTCCGCAATGCATTCTGCATACGCGATGCAAATGCAGACCGCGCGCTTCAAATGGGAAAAAGAGAGAAAAGCAGTCACATACCTACCACTGACACAACGAAGCTTAGATCAAACGTGCGTCGACATGGCTTCAAATATTAATCTGTCGGACTACCTGCCTCAAGGTTAACTGACAACACTCACCGATATGATAGATGCAATCGAAAGGCGGTAAGAGAGATACGACTCGTATCAGGTTCTAGTTTCCCCCTTCACCAGATACAAGTGTGTTAGAGCCTGTATATTTGGATGCAATCCAACCAACGCTCTCTTACTTGAATCGCAAGCGGAGCAGAAAGAGTGACGATTGAGTGGAACTGACCGGACGGGAAGAATCTTTCAGCGAAGGACAGCGGGAAGCATACAGAGACACAGCAGTCAGACGGACAAGTGGGCAGGCATGCAAGCAAGTACGCAAACAGGCAGGCAGGCAGGCAAGCAGGCAAACAAGCAGGCAAGCAGACAAACAATCAAGCAAGCAAGCAAACAAGTAGGTCGGTAGGTAGGTAGGCAGGCAGGCAGCCAGGCAAGCAGGCAGGTAAGCAGGCAGGCAGGCAGGCAGGCAAGCAGGAAGGCAGATGAGTAGGCAGGCAGGCACAGTGACTGGCAAACAGGCAACCAAGCAGGTAGGTAGGTAAACATACAGGCAGGCAGGCAGGCAGGCAGGCAGGCGGGCACGCGTTGAACTCAGAGTCTCTGAGATGTAGCGAGACCTTGTAGAGGTGTACGTTGTAGTTCTCCGCCGAGTCTTCGCCCCTCCCTCTCCGCCATGAGAGACGAACTCCTCCTCGAGTTGGAATCCCGGGTTGTGGCCAAACTCTGTTCTTAAAAAAAAAAAACTTTGGAAAAAAAAAAGAAGAAAGACAGAATAGGCAAGAGTCTGACCACTGTAATTGTAGGTGAAGACCGGTACAGACAAAAGAGGGGCTGCGAGCAAAAAAACTTTGAAAGTTAGCAGGCGCCGCACCTTTTAAGATTTCTTGAACTTCTTCCTGGTGACTCTGGACTGCCCGTTTCCGTGGTCAGGTCGATGGATGCTGGACACCTGCATACATGACATGCAGAAGAAAAATGAAGAAAAATTCAAAAAGACTAAAGCAGGAGAATGAAGCTTTTGTCGCAGCACAGCTGAGATGCAATTGAATCTTTTCCGCATGATAGAGACACTTGAGTAGCAAAAAGAAAAAACTGCGGTCAGTTTGAGACATGCACTTATGAAAGAAAAGGAAAGACGCCATTGAGAATGAAAGGTTCTGACGATGGTTGCGATGGCTAGCGATGGTTGTGAAAGGTTTTGCCAGGCATGAATGACCGAGAATGTGACGCTTTCATATCGACACAATGATCTTTGACGCTAGGCTCATACCAATGTAGCACGTCTGACCTACAGATCTGCATGGCCTCACACTGAACCTGAATATTGATACTGTCAGGACAAGAAAAACCGTTTCAATCAGCCCCTTCCATTCATTGATCAAGCTTGCTTCTGAAAGTGTGCTGACCTGGGCTTTCTTTCCGGCGAACATGGACCTGATGGGATCTGAGTCCCATTCGAAAGCTACGGAAAAGTTTGCTTTCCCTGCAGCTTTGACAGTGATCTTCCTTTTTGCGAGGACCACCCGACGTTGTCTTCCCCCCAATCCCTTCAGGCTTCTCCCCCCTCCCGCCCTCTTGGACCGCCAGCTCTTGGCAGTCTGCAAACGAGGCTGCCGCCCTCAACTCGGCGAGGGCTACAGAGAAATGCAGCAGTGTTCTACCAGAATACAGGGCATGGGAAGGGAAAGGATCAATCTCAGGAGAATACATCTGTAGCATTCTGAGATATCTCAGGTCGAGCACTCTCTTCGATTCAAGGAGTGCATAGATGAGGGCATCTAGGTGAGGACCTAGTGAGGACGGGCATAGGTTTCCATATACAAAATGTTGCAGAGCATTGAGAGTGAGTAGGGGTTTGGATAGTGGAACATGTAGGAGAGTCTTGTCACCCAGGACTTTTCAAAGAGTTTGGAGGCCTCATCAAAGTCGCGACTGACAAGACGGAGGCCGACGTGTATGCCACAACCCCCCAATATTTCTTTCAACACTGGAGGGACGCTCCAAATGCACTCTGTTTCCTCCGTCATCTTTAGTGTACGTCAGAAGGTGGTTTGTGCGGTGTACATGCAGATACAGAATCTACTTTGACACGTGAATTCACTCGGCTGAGGACAGGCTGATAGAGAGGCATTACAGAAGCAGATCCAGCCAGCCTACCTCAAGTGATCGTCGTGCGTATACATCATGCAATTCGAAGTCATTAGATGGATCCATGAACGCGTTGTAATGTGTTGCATACTTGAACTCAGCTACACACGTATATACATGCATGCATATGCGCACGCAACCGTGGCGCCGCGCGCGTGCATGCATGGCCCGGGCCCTCTGTTCCCGCGCGCGCGGGCCGGGGGGCGGGCCGGCGGGGATCAATTTTAGATAAGGTCCCACAGGGCCCCCCCCCTTCCGTATAACATCCGTAACGTCCGTAACACGGGCCCCAGCATCCCCCCCCCCACGTGTAGGGTTCAAAATGGAAGAACTTTCGCCCTCTGCCCACGGCCCTGCAGGGTTTAAAATGGAAGAACTCTCGCCCTCTGCCCGCGGCCCTCTTTTCTTGGAAGACGAAAATGAAGACAAAGATGAAGATAACATTGCAGGACATGTTCCGATCGGGTTTCTTCAGTCCTTTTCGCTCTACAAATATGGCTTGCTGAGACAGTGAGTCAAGTATTTATATTTTAGAACCTTCCAAAAGCGTTATGGTGGTGGAGTTGTCTGATGATGAGTCCCCCCCCAAGACTCCCCAGCAGAGCCCTCTCTTCTATCCTGAGGCAACGGAGAAGGTTGAAGAAAAAAGTCCGTTGAGGCCGCCGCCATGGAGATGCAGCCGGCTCTCTTCCTGCTTTGCGCCTGCAGGGTTCAAAATGGAAGAACTTTCGCCCTCTGCCCACGGCCCTGCAGGGTTCAAAATGGAAGAACTCTTGCCCTCTGCCCGCGGCCCTCTTTTCTTGGAAGACGAAAATGAAGACAAAGATAAAGATAACATTGCAGGGCCTGGCTTCAGATATGAGACGCCGCCACGTCGTGGTGAGCAAGAAAAAGATGCCAGTGAGGAGGAATTCGGTGGGGAGGAAGAAGAGGGGTACTCTGATGAAGAGGACATGAGTGAGGAAGAAGAGGAAGGGGGAAGAAGAGGAGGGGGGAAGCCCCGGAGGGCCACAGTAGAGAGGATGAGGGAGTGCAGAAAAAATAAAAAGAATAACCCACAGGCCTAGCAACAGCATCTGGAGAAGGAGAGAGAAAAGAAGAGAAAGGAAAAGAAAAATAAAAGAAACCGTTCGTCTGCAGTGGCGAGAAGAGAAGCAAAGGAGAGAGAGAGGGAAAAAAATAAAAGAGAAGCAGCAGAGGCCGAACAGGCAAGACTGCAGGCTGCGAAGGAGATAGCAGAGCAGAAGCAAGCTGAGAAAGAGGAGCATGAAAAGAAAATAAGAAAAGACAGGGAAGAGAGAAAGCTAAGACTGGCGGGAGTCAAGGCTTTGCGGCAAGCAGAGAAAGAAGAAAATGAAAGAAGGAAAAGGAATTCGTTTGCCGATGCTGCAAGAACGAAAGTGAGAGAGACGGCAGAGAGAATTGCGGAGGCCAAACTAAATATATTAGACAGCCTCGGTGTCCTCTCGGATACTGTGTTTGAACGAAAGGAAAGTTTGGCAGAGGAAAGATTCTGGTATCCCAACGCGGCCTAGAAGGCCTCTCCGGAATACTTGAATTTTGTCTCTCCCAATGTGCTGTCAGATCCTGTTCTCTTCAAGTCAGTCGTGTCCTTCTCTCACTCGATAATAATGTTTTTTATTTTTTGTCTCACTTCTCTTCCCCCCCCCTGTCTCTCTATGGATTGCCTTTAAGTCAGTCGTGTCCTTCTCTCACTCGACGATAATGTTTTTTGTTTTTCGTCTCACTTCTCTTCCTCTCCCCTGTCTCTCTATGAATTGCAGCGGACATCAGCTCAGCTTCCTCCGCTTTCTCAACTTCAAGTATATTGGAGAGGGGCAACCTTCGCTTTAGAAAGAAGATGAGGCTAGGCAGAGACAAGGCAGGAGGAGGTTGGTTTTCACAATACAGCAATTTGAGAAATTTGGGGGAAAGGACGGTAAGGTGATTATTTACTTTATTTGGGGGAAGGTGCGTGTTTGCGGAGAGGGGCAGGGTGCGGGAGGGCGAGGGGAGGGAGATGCATTCATCGAATTGACTGACAAAGATGACGATTTCCCTCCTCGGAGATTTGACCTGCAGATTCCACCTGAAAGGCGGGAACTGCTGTGGCGCGTTTTTGAGGGTGTGCAGCCGCAGGAACGTCTCGATGTCGGTCCTCCTCCACTTCCTGGTATAGATGACTTCGAGGAGCAGGTCGAGACCAATAGAAGGGAGCTTGAGGAGAATCCTGTAAGTCTCTCAACATGTGTCACATACAGAGAGAGCGGGATAAGTAGAAAAAAAGTGTGGCAGGTGTAAGCATGCGAGGAAAGAGTGGGAAAAGAGCGGGGGAGGTGCAAGCATGCGAGGAACGTGCGAGGAATGAGGCTTATTTTGGTCTTCCCTCGCACCTGTGCATCCATTCTGCTTTCTCTCTGAGTGTCTCTCTCACTTTCTGTACATGTAGGCTTATTTTGGTCTTCCTTTACAACTGTTGCATACAGTAAAAGAGACAACATGATTGGCAGAGACGGTGCTGGGGGCCAATGCCCCTGAAGGCTGTTCCAGTGATTTCCATCTCCTCCTCCTATTATGGAATGTTGAGGGAAAAAGAGTCAGCATGTGTGGTTGCTTTTTGCATAATCAGGAAGGCCTCTGTTTTTTCCTCTGATGAAGCTCTCTAGATTGAAGGGGGTACTGCTGCAGCCATCGAAGCTGCTGACGTCTAAGCTTCTGCCCCTTCTGGAGCTCAACCTGCTACCGCAGCGGCTGTTGCAGCCAAAGCTTCTGCCCCTGCTGGAGCTGCTGCTCCCCATACAGGAGATGAGAGGCCAAGGAAGGTAGAGTTGGTGAGGGGGAAGAGGAGGATTATGTAGAAAGGAAGTGGGGGGGGGAAGGTAAAGAAAGTGAACCAAGGTGTCTCCCCGGGACGGATTGTGCAAATGACACATTAGACTTGCAGCGAATGGGATTGACTTACTCTGCCGTTTCTATAGCGTATTATTCTATGTGCTTCAAGCAACGTGAACATTTATCTCCTCTCAGCTTACCAATACTAAAATAGAATAACACTCCATTCCACAAACCTTCAATAGAATTTGTGTGTACTTTAAGTTTTTTCTTTTCCTCCTCAGTCAGAGAACGAACACAGAGAACGAACACAGAGAACGGGTATAGAGAACGAGCAACAGAGAGCGGTGACAGTATCGTGAACAACACAATGCAAGTGTTACAGTGTACAGCACAGCACGGCAGCACAAAGCAGTCGATCACAGTGATTAGATTGGAACACAGTGCATGCGCAGGAAGCGAGACCGAGGATTACAACGAGATCGATGGATCGATGGAGAGAACAAAGTAAAGGTCAGGCAAATGGTTGCGTTACGGACGCATTGGAATCGGCTTGTCGGGATCCATGGTGACGCGGGATCCATGGTGATGGCCTGGGCCCGCGTGTTACGGATGTTACGGACGTTACGGACGGGGGGGGGCCCTGTGGGACCTTATCTAAAATTTACCTGCCGGCGGGCGGGCGGCCATGCACCACCGGGCGGGCGGGCCGCGCGCGGTGGTGCATGGCCGCCCGCCATATGCACATGCACCCGCGGCGCCGAAGCTCCGCGCCACGCCCTCGGCGACCTTTCTTCCCTACCTTTTACCCACCTGTCGGTTCGTCGAAGGAGCCTGCTTTGCATATTGAACAAATATGCGACTGCTCTGAGGGAACTGTCAGTCTTCTTTGTCTATCCCTGAATCCGAGAAAGGACACAGAACTCTTGTGTGACTGAAACCCCCAACTTACTGTGAGAGACGAGACGGGAAGTGCTTCTGTCCATCCTTTCGATCATCTGTCCGTGGAAAATCATGCTGACAGGGTTGCGAGGGGCTTTTGTGGCTCTGCTGTCACTTGCCGTGGTGGTGGCACAGAAGGTTGGTGGTCCCTTCTCGGAATGATCCTTTCTTCTTTGTTGCTGCAGAAGCTCTGTGAATACATTCCCGTCTCGTGTCCCTCTTGCAGGAATTTGACTTGAACATCGTGTTGAGAGGAAGGCCGTACAAGATCAGCAAAGCCAAGAAGGTGTCAGATGCACTTGGGCAGCTTGAGCTGAAGTCCGGAGAGAGGAGTGCGAGTCTGGCCCTGTCCTTCAAGGGGAAGGTGCTAGACCCAGAGGCGCTCCTTGAGGAAGTGGAACCCTCACTGAAGGACGGGGATTCGCTTACTGCCATCCCCTTTCGGAGAAAAGCAGGGCCAGAGGGATCCTCAGCGTCTTTTTCGTCTCAAGGGGGGTTGGGAGCAGGAGGGCAGATGGGGGGCCCGCTGGGAGGGATGGGCGGGGGCATGGGAGGGGGCATGGGCGGAATGGGAGCGGAGCAGTGGCAGGAGATGGCGAAGAACACAATCATGTCACTTTCTGACGAACAGTTTGAGAAATACATTGAGGTCTGCCTGTCTTTGTGCGTGCGTAAAGAAATTTGCATCGTGCGGCCTCTCTCCCCCACACACTTGCGCGCAGCACGAATGAACATGCACCTCCAGACAGGAATGCAGCCATGATGGGGGAGTGAAAGAGAGACGCTCACACGCTGACATTCTCGTACATTTGCACACGGACGCTCGCACTATGGGGTGCACAGAGGAGGGGGGGAGGAAGACCAGCGCAGAAGAGAGACCCACGATGCAGCAGCATGCGATCCCGGCTGCGGAGGTTGTGGCAGAAAGTGAGGGAGACGCTCAGACAGCGAGAGAATATCACAACGTTTTCTACAATCAGATCACATCTGCACACAGGTCCTTTCACACATGTGCACATGTTTTATCCGCCTACATTGTGAGGGTTTGTGCATCTCCTTTTGCCTATGCTTTTTGCACTTTCGTTTCTGCCCCTCGCCGAAGAGTTGCAGCAGGGTTTATGAAACACGATACGTGGTGCGTCTGTGGAACAATCACACACACAAAAATGCTGGTGCATGCATGCATTCAAGCATCCTTCCAAATGTCCACACACTGTGGCCTCTGTCTGAGTATTGCGTAAACTCTTTCACACCCCCTGCTTCCTTCTGACTGCGCATTGCACGCGTGCAGAACATGAAGTCCGATGAAGCTCTGGAGGCCATGCGGACCACGATGTCGACGCTTCTGCAGCAGGCTCTGCAGAACGGAATGGCGGGGAAGGAGGTGGATCTCATGAAGAAACTTGTCGACAGCCCGGAGGCTTTGAAGGAGCACCTGGGGGAACAACTGAAGTCAATGAGGCGAATGAGGGAACAGCTGAAAGGAGCAGGAGGGCAGATGGGGGGCGGCATGGGAGGGGGCATGGGAGGTATGGGGGCAGACTTGAAAAGCATCCTGTCGTTGTCTGACGAAGAATTTGACAAGCACTTGGAGGTCGGTCTCTGTCCTTTTGTCGATCGGTTGTGTCAGTGCGTGTCCAGTCTCCTCGCACCCCCACTCGATCACAAGGGTGTGTGTGACTGGACACTGGATTTAAACATACATACACACATACATTCATGTATCCACTCACGGATACCTGCGAATGTATGCACACCGTGGCCTCAGTCTGAATATTCTGCAGGTTCCTTCCTATCCATTGCTTCCTTCTGGCTGCGCATGCATGCGTGTGTGCAGAATATGGAGTCCGAGGCGAATCTGAAGAACATGCGCGCCAACTTCTCAGACTATCTGCAGAAAGCACAGGAGATGGGTCTGGAGTTACAAACGGAGCAGCTGGACATGCTGAAGGAAGCTGTGAACAATCCCGAGGTCCTGAAGGAGCGCATGAGGGATGGAACTGCCGCCCTGAGGCGAATGAGGGAACACTTCAAGAGCGCAAAGGGGGGAGGGGGGACACAGAGAGACGCCACTGTGCAGCCTCATGAGCAATCCAGTGAAACTGGAAAAGATGAGTGAGTGAGAGGGAACAGAAATCATGGGAACATCGTTGCGAGAATGAGTGAATGAATGGATGGATGGATGGATGAATGGGTGGGTCTTTTTAGTTAAATCGAACGAGTGCGTGAATGCGAAACAGTGCCGAGTCTCTCTCTGTCTCTCTTCCTGTCTGTCTGTGTAGACATGGAATACTCAATTCAGTCTTTCTTTCTTCCTTCCCTTTCTTCCTTCCCTTTCTTTCTTCCCTTTCTTTCTTTCCTTTCTTTCTTTTCTTTCTTTTCTTTCTTTCTTTCTTTCTTTCTTTCTTTTCCTTCTTTCTTTCTGTGAGAGAGTTTGATGAAATCATGCGGTCCAGATGCATGCATGTTGTGAGTGTCTGTGAGAGTGCGTGTGTGTGTTTTCATTGAATAAATGCGTGGAAGCGGGGGAAATGGCACATGCTTGTTGACTTCGTGACTGTTGGATTGCATGACGCCAGCACAACCCTACTGCGTGCTTGGCAGTGGGGGAAGAAATAGGAGGATCTTTAAATTATTGTGACTGACCGCCATGCAAGCATGCAGGCAGGTTCGTTGCCATTTGCACGCCATAGTCATCGCATACCTCTATCTAACTTTTCTGTTCTTAATTCGTTTTCTTTCTTTCTCCAAACGTCCCCGTGGCTCCTTGATTCAAGTGTCCGAAAGAACCCAATTCCCTCCCTTCCCTTCCTTCTGGTCATCTGGCCTGCAAAGATGATCTAGCTCGGCCTCTCCTCTTCATTCCCTCCGTCCGCTGGTTCGTCTCAGTATCTCTTTCTTCAAGAGCTCACTTTGAATGGACGCATGCGGAGGGACAGAAAGGATCTCTTCGCACTCACTCCCTTTGCTTTTGTCGACTCCACCACTGCATGCATGAATGTTCCCACTCCTTTATCAATTCTACGGCGAAAATAATCGGTAAAGAAAGAAAGAATGAGTGAATGAATGGATGAGTCGGTGGAATCACTCAAGGACGATAAGTCTTTTGCCCCTCACCCGTCTCATTTCTCTCTGTCTTCGATAGAGCAGGGCTTTCAACAGATCTCTCGAGGGTTCGAATGCGATGAAGAGAAGGGAAGGAACGCCCGACATTTTCTCTATCATCGGCCCCAGCCAGCTGGTCATCCTCTTGCAGGGCTGTGTGGAGAATTGGAAGACAGGAAGGAAGGATGCATGCCTCAATTGCATTGACGAGGTATGGAGGGAGGGAGATGGGAGTTAAGAGCAGTTTGTTTGTCGAGAGGAAGGGAAAGAGTTTGAGGCAGCATGGGATGAAAGAAAGGAAAAAACAAATCGAGACGGTCACACACCGCAAGCCAGACGGACAGACACGCGTACTCCGAGACCGAAAGACAAGCAGGCAGGCAGGCAGGCAGGTAGGAAGACAGCCAAATATTCGCTTTCTTAGTGTCCTGTTGTGTTGCGTCTTTCTTGTCTTTTTGAGATGGATTGAGGGGACGTCAAATGGAACGGTGAAGGGCCGACCGCTGCATCGAGGGACCGGACGGGAAAGGATGAAGGAAGGAACAAGAGACTTCGAGGGAACCAGGCAGGCTTCCTGACATTGCTTGAGTGTGCGTTCGCGCGACGGGCGTTCCATGTTTCCTCCTCTCCTGGGTCGAGGGCAGAGAGCGAATTGATGGACGGGAGTAGTGGAATGAGCGACTGAGCAGGTTGCGTGGTGAATTAAGACGGCAGATAACACCTCTAATTAGTGAGAACAAAAACAGTTAACGTGATGACGCTGCGATGGAATGTCCAGTGGAAGGGGCACCCAGTCGCACTGTGAAGAAGACTGCTTGAAATGGTCATTCCCAAATAAGTAAGTAGAAGAACTGCAACCTAGACTGCACCGCAGTTACGCAGAGCATTGCACAGCGTGGGTACATGCATGTGCGGCATTATGATACATGCCCACTGCCCAGGGATACCCAGGGAATCCGAAAGCATGCAGCAAGGAATGAGGTCTCTGATACGGAGGCGCTTATTCTGTTGGCTTAAATCAATTTAGTCAAACATTTTTCAATTTATTATATTAGGTCTAGGTTAGCTCGGATCAAGGCTGAAACTATCTGAAACATTAATTCAATACTGCTAGCCCTCGGAAATGATGCATTGGCTAGTGCACTGGGAACGTTAAATGTTCATTTCGAAGTACTCTAGGAAGTAATACTATTAAATCCTGAATCAGGTTGAAAAACTTGGTTCACAAACAGGTTTACTTTTATTTTTTATAAGCGGCATAATAATTAAGCCCTAGGATAAGCCAATATCATTTTTTTCATATAATTATTATTTTTTATTTATAGTCTTGAAGGCTACAGAAATCTAAAAGGAAATTTAGAGTTACTCTGCAAGTTTTAGTAATTTAGATGAGTAATTTGAAGTAATTTAAAATAATTAACTTGAAAAGCAATTTAGAGTAATTTAAAGTAATTTAGAATAGTAAACTAAAGTAATTTGGAAAGCTAAATTACTAATTTGGGTTAAACTTTGGAGGTCGATTTCTCGTGAACTGTAAAGAGTTCGACATTCAAACTAACAGTGCTTATCTACCTATAACTAGACCTATAAGCACCGTGACTCTTAGTTTGAATGTCGAATTCTTCATAGTTCACGAGAAATCAACCTCCAAAGTTTGATTCAAATTAGTAATTTAGCTTTCCAAATTGCTTTAGTTTACTATTCTAAATTACTTTAAATTACTCTAAATTGCTTTAAATTCTTTTAAAGTACTAAGCTAAATTACAGTAAATTACTTCAAATCTAGCTTTAAATTACTAGCTCATCTAAATTACTCAAACTTGCACGGTATGATTAATAACCTTGCATTATACGTTGCATTAACTGCATTGATTATGTACAAAAAAAGAGAAACGCGCTTCAGAAGTAGTCGCTTTCTTTGTTTGTTTGTCTGCATGCTGACATCACAACTGCATAATCCTGACGGAGTAGTAACTTCTGTCTCCCCGCATCCTTACCTACCTATCTGCCTGTTTGCATATATGTTTGGATCTCTCTCTCTCTCTCACTCACTTTCTCGCTAGCTTTCTCTCTCATGCCTCCAAGTTCTCCTTCCTCCAACAAGCAGACTGGTTTGCTAAGTTGCGCACTGCTACCCCTTTGCGTCGCTGTTTGCTAGCTGGATATGGTCCCATTGATCGCATCGTCTTTCTTGCATCCCCGCTACGCTTGATTCCAAGGTCTCGCTTGCAAACGTCAAAAAGGTCACGTACCCCCCTCCCTGAATTGTTCCCTTC
>JAHBMJ010005183.1:0-12500 GCA_018398765.1 Chromera velia | reverse complement strand
GAATGGACTTCTTCTCGAGCTTATGCTTGTATGGTTGAAAAAGTGGTTCAGAGAGTGTCTCACTGACCAACCCATCTGCTCGTCTCTGTCTCTGTTGCGGTCCTGCAGATCCTGGAACGCGGCCTTCACCCTGAAGCCATATATCAACGGAGGCAAGCGAACAGAAAAGAAGAGAAAAGCAAAAGATCTTTTTGGGCTCACATAGGTGCTAGCGCAAACAGCAAATACATCATCCAGCATGAAGAGGAAAGGTACTACTCAGCACTCTCTATCATTTCTGTAAGGGCCAAGCCCAGGAGGGAAAGGAAAGAAAGGAAACGAAAGGAAAGGAAATGAAAGCAAGCGAGCAAACGCCAAGTCCTTCTACGTTCATGACCATTGGTTGACTCCTTAATGGGAAGAGCAAAGTCCCCTGTTGGTACTTTTGTTCATGTTCTCACACTATATGAAGGACTCTGCTTCTTCGCTCCCAACTTCTTCCTTCCCTTCCATCAACCGGAAGAAACAAAACAAGAGTAACCATCCACGCAAGAATGCATTCAAAGAGAAAAACGGGAGTGTAAAGAACGACTGACGCTCCCTCAGTGTCTCTGTCGAGGTAGGGGAGCGTGCATTTGCTTTCATACAAAAAAAAAAGAATTCTGTATGAAAGTAAAGACTGACGCTTCCTCAGTATCTCTGTCGAGGTAGTGGAGCGACTTGTCCAAAGTCAGCCTCATCACTCCAAAGGCATTCAGACCGATGAGAGTGTCGGACTCGTCGGTCCATCTCTCGTACTCGAATTTGTCTGTTTCGCTGTACGTGTTCACTCTCTTTCTGACCGTATGGTCCATCTCTCTCCCGTCAGGTCCCTTGACCTTCACAGTTTTGTTCTCGAAGTGGTAGCACTGGACTCTGAAGTGGAGACTGGGGGGGTTCTGCTTCAAGGTTCTCAGCAGTGCAGAGCACGTCACCTGATCCTTCACGACCCACAGATCTCTTGCGACGCTGGACAGCCAGAGACACTCGAAGACGTAGAACACGTACGCAACCAGAAGAGCCAGGAACATGACCAGACTCTGGTAGATCTGCAGTTTTTTATTTTTTTTTGTTATGTATGTATGTATGTACGTATGTATGTATGTAAACGCAGACTCTGGTAGATCTGCAGTTTTTGATTTTGGGAGAGGGTGGAAATGGGGGAGGAGTGAGAGGCAATTGAAAAATAAGAAGAGAACAATCATGCTGTTCTGGTGAAGCTGCAGACACCAGCCTCTGAGTGAATCACTTTCATTCTAAATGAAGAAGAGAAAGGAAACAGCGCACAGAAAAACAGGGAAACTGCGACCGCAATTTGAAATCTTTTCAATATTCTCCATGGGAGGTTAAGAGAGTCTGCCAGACAAGCAGGATGTCAGCATGCCAAAATAGTGCTACACAGCTTGTTTCGCGAAGAACACACACACACACACACACACACACACACACACACAGAGAGAGAGAGAGAGAGAGAGAGAGAGAGAGAGAGATGTATATCAGACATAGACAGTCGCGGTCTAAAGAGTACAAGCTCCATTCACATGTACAGAATGGACGGAACGAGGGGGTGCAGTCAGGGAAGGTCAGAGAGATTTCAGCGCGACAACCCAAAATCCTTTGCTGTGCTCTCGACCGACCCAGCGGATTCAAGACGAGAGCAGAGGAAAGTCAAGGACTACACACGTATACATACAAAGGATGTCACACTCAGGCCCCTCACGGGCGCCCTCTTTCGAAGGCAGCGCAAGGGAACAACGTCCCACCTACACATGTGTAGACGGACAACGACAAACACCCACGCGCATGCACTCGCCCGCAAGGTGGAGGAGTTGGCAAGTTCGAGACTCAGATGATCATACGGGGCTTCTGTTGCCAGACAAGATAGACGGGCACACGGTTTCTCTCTGGTCATGCAGGCAGACATGTGCTTTTCTTTTGGCATGCAGGCGACTGACCGCGAAACCGACGATTGCCAGGTAGATGAAGATGGTGAGGAACAGACAGAGCGCATGCCACTCAGAGGCCTGTCCCCACCTTCTCTTCTTCTGTACTGCCTGGTTTCCATCCTCCCCGGTGCGGAACTTAATCTTTTGGCCTTCCATCCTGGCCACACGCTAGCCTACCGCCTGAAGACTCGGTGTGCTGCCGGGGACTTCACAAAACGCAACTCACTCGCTCTCGAAGAGAAAAGTCAGACAGGGCTTCACCCAAACAAGGAAAGGGATGAATGGCCTCCTCCAATTGCTATTTCAAGTCGCCGGGACCAACGGACGCTGTCAGGCTCACAGACGATCTGGAGTGGGGAAATGCTGCAGTGGTTGAAGACAAGCACGTGCATGCACCCACGTGACACACTCCTCGAGGGTGAGTGCCTTGGGCGGTCGAATCGAAGAAATGAAGCACAACCCCAACTTTTGTGTGGATGCACGATGGCAAAGGACTGGGGCCTTTTTTCTGCTGATGGCAACTGGACTGCCCTCCGAGACGCGAATTGAAAAAAAGAGTCCAGCCGGACCGCTCGCACGAGGCCACATTTTCCAAAAAAGAGCCCCTCAAGCAATTTAAATTACGCTCAGCTCAATTTTTGCGCGTTGACACGAAAAGTTGTTCGGTGAAAAGGGATCTGCTGTGGTTGGGGAATTGTTTCTCGGATGTTAACACCAGACCAAATCTGTTGACGTCCAGCAGAGTTCACAGCACAAGCCTACCGAAAGAGATCGAGAAGCTCGTTCTTGCGTCGAGTGTTCGGTTAACTTCCTTTTGAGTTCTCCAGTAGCAACAGCTTGCCATCATGCCTGGCAAAGGACCCGCTGAGAAGCGTCAGGCAGGAAAGAAGACTGCAAGCAAGGGCCTCTCCAAAAGCGGAGGGAAGGCTAAGAGGAAGCGCACTGAGTCCTTCGCTCTGTACATCTACAAGGTTGGTCGAAAGTCCTCTTTTCATACTGCTGCAAAAAGCGGGGAAAGAATGGGACTGGACTCTTTGATCTATGCATTTGAACCTCTCTTTGTGTTCTGCTCGCAACATTGGTTTTCGCGTCTGTTTGTACAAGTCTCTCGTGCTTCCAGCGTTTTCAACTGCCTTCCTCTTGCTTGCTCTTGAGGTGTCTGGTGGTTTTCCCCCTAAATATCTCTTTTTGAGCGGAACAGGAAGTGAGACGGCTGAGAGAACGCGTTGGCATTATGCTGTTGCTTGCCCCCTCTTCCACTCTTTTCGGCCTGCTTATTTTTGTGGACGTCGTCCTCATTATACAGATACATCATCAAAGCAGATGCAGTAAATTCGAAAGAAACATCCTCCCCTGCCTGCCACGAAAGATTTTTAAAGTAAGAACCAGGTTGTTAAGCAATTTCGAAGAAACTCCCTGCTCCCCCCTTCCCTCCATCCTTTCTTGCGTTTGCAGGTCCTGAAGCAGGTGCACCCCGAGACTGGTATCTCTAAGAAGTCGATGTCCATCATGAACTCTTTCATCAACGACATCTTCGACAGACTCGCCAACGAGGCCACCAGGCTGATCAGGTTCAACAAGAAGAGAACTCTCTCCAGCAGAGAGATCCAGACCGCCGTCAGACTGATGCTCCCCGGAGAGCTCTCCAAACACGCCGTGTCAGAGGGCACCAAGGCCGTCACCAAGTACACCACCTCCTCGGCCAACTAAGCAGAGAGAGAGACGGTCTTGAGTGGGGAGGGATAAGGGAAGGCTGACAGTCGAAAAAAGGGAAAGAGAGTTGAGACTTGCAAGCTTCTTTCTGCATACACGGGGGGGGGGGGAGGGTGGTAGTCTGTTCATTCTGCGAGATGCGGGTGAGGGTTGCCCTCCCTCCCTTCTTTCTCTCTGCCCTGTCGGGACCCTCCCTATCCGATTTTCACTAAATGCTTTCCGTTCCTTCCCTCATCCCGTTCTGTTTGGTGAGTGTACGTGTACTCTGTTGCACTCTGTATGTACGTGCTTGTAAGCACTTAAACTTCCCCTAGACTCAAAGTCTTCCCGCAAAGGGGAGAGAGAACGAATCCTTTGTAGACCTGGCACGTGCTGTGCATTGTGTGACCGCGATTGTTTGTCTTTGACCTGAGTGTGCTGACACAGAAGGGGGGGGAGGAGGGAGAGAGGACGGAAAGGGGGCAGACAGGGCAGAAGAGAGAAGACGAAATCTGTCGACGAGTAAGCAAATGGAGAAGAGAGCCCGAGACGTACCCAGCCACACAGTGAGTCTGGGTGTCGTTACCCTTTCGCGTCGTTCTCTCTCTGTAGCTTTTGCCTTCGCCCTGCAAGGAGGGGGCTCAAGTAAGATAAGAGAGACTGCGTTGATTGACAGACCGATAGGCTTCTCCAGGGAAGACGCACAGAAAGAAAGAGATGCACGATATAGACAACCAAGACAGCGCGTGCACAAGCCTTTGTGCAGTACGAAGAGGAGTAACTTTGAGAGAAAGAGCACCCGCCATCTGTGTGTGCGTGCATAGTCGAACGGATTTGTTTACTGCTGCTCATATCCGTCCTCACTATCGACCCCTCCTTTCGTTTGTACATAGCAGCTTTGAAAACCATTCCTTCCTTGATGATTCCGTGAAGAGTGATGACCCATGTGCGTTCTCTCTACAGGTGCATGACTCGTGTTTCAACAGGCTTTTCCCACCACGAGAAAATATTATCGAAAAATGCTGTGCTTTTTCTTTCGCTATTCCTTTTCATTTCCTTCCTTCCCTCCCTGCTCCTTCCTTCTTCTGTTTCGCTCGCCGGTTCTTTCCTTCTTTTTTCTCTTCGTCTTTCCTTCTTTCTTCTCTGTTCTTTTTTCTTCTTTTCTTTCTTCTTTGCTTCTTTCTCTCGCTTCTTTTTTCTTTCCTTCTTGCCTTCTCTCTCTAACCCTTTCTTTCTCACTCATGCGCCATTTCTCTCTCTCTCACTCTCTCTCTCTCTCTCTCTCCCTCTCTCTCTCTCGCTCGCTTGCTCGCTCTCGCTCTTGCCTTCTCTCTCGCTCTCTCTCGCTCTCCCTCTCTCTCTCGCTCTCCCTCCCCTCCTCCCCCCTCTCCCTAGCTTTCTCTCTCTCTCTCTCTCTCTCTCTCTCTCTCTCTCGCTCTCGCTCTCTGTGTGTGTTTGTGTGTCTCTCTCTCTCGCTTTCTTTCTGTCTGTCTTTCTATCAATAAGTTTCTATCTTCCTTCTTTCTCTCTCTCTTTCTATCTCCCCCCTCGCTCTCCCTGGCTGTCGCTCGCTCTCTGTCTCTGTTTCTTCCTTCCTTTCTTTCTTTCTGTCTGTCTGTCTGTCTGTCTGTCTTCATGAAGAAAAGGAGGGAGAAGAAGAAGAAACATGTAGTCTGTCTCTCTCTCTCTCTGTCCCTCTCTCTCTCTCTCTCTCTCTCTCTCTCTCGCTCTCGCTCTCTGTGTGTGTTTGTGTGTCTCTCTCTCTCGCTTTCTTTCTGTCTGTCTTTCTATCAATAAGTTTCTATCTTCCTTCTTTCTCTCTCTCTTTCTATCTCCCCCCTCGCTCTCCCTGGCTGTCGCTCGCTCTCTGTCTCTGTTTCTTCCTTCCTTTCTTTCTTTCTGTCTGTCTGTCTGTCTGTCTGTCTTCATGAAGAAAAGGAGGGAGAAGAAGAAGAAACATGTAGTCTGTCTCTCTCTCTCTCTGTCCCTCTCTCTCTTCTCTCTCTCTCTGTGTGTGTGTGTGTGTGCGTGTTGCATTCTTCTCTTTCAGCCTAGTCTCGATCATTCCTAAATGTTCTTAAATTATTTTTTATCAATTCCGTTCATCTGTTGATTCTACCTCTTTTTTTTCTATTTTGTTTTTCTCTTATTTTCCTCATTTTCCCCATCTTTTTCCAGACATATTAAAAAAAGAAAAACATGTATTTCACTATTTTTAACTAAAGTAGTAATAGGATTTGATTGATTGATTGATTGATTAGGATTAGGATTTATGTTACGGGTTAATTCCTGCTGGGGTTGAGAAGATTTGTCCCATATCTCATTGTTCAATGTTGATTTATGTAGTATAAATAGTCGAGTTCTAAAATAAACATGTTACATGTACAAGAAAACAAGATTTGACTATCTGATTCCTGCTAAGATTTGTGGAGGCGTAGTCAGGTACTTGTGTCTACTTGTGTCAAATCATCCTGCGCGTCAACCACCGAGATGGCCGGGTCAGACTGAGAAATTCGATCCGGCCTTAATTCATGTCCTTTTCGCCATTTTCCAGGCCATTTTTTGCGCGCGCGCAATTACGAGCGAATTTCTCTATAGCTCAGATTCGATTAGCTTAATTTTCGTCCAGGAGGATCATGCAATCCAGTTCGACTTCGATCTCACAGCCGTTAATACAGCGTGAGGACTCTGAGGAGAAGCAGCCGAAGCCACCTGCGATTCTCTTTCCATTGCATTTCAGCAGTGTAATAGAAAGACGGTGTCCGCTGGATGTCCGGAAAACGGTTGAGTCGAGTCTGGGAAACCAAATAAAGTACATTGTTATGTCAGACAGTGTTGCGCGGACGAACGGGATCGAAAGAACCAAGAAGACCCCGTGTTGGAGTTTGGCAGGAAGTTATTGAAGTCTTTTAACACTCAACATGCAATCTGACCGCTCCTTTCTACAACACGGCCTGGTATCTCTCTCGGGAGAGAGGAGTGCGGGCACAAAGACGAATCGCCAGAGAAGACCGGAAGAACGAGGGAGTGGCGCGACACCCGTCCAGATCAAGATTAAAGGGATACCCAGGAAAGGAAGTGGAAAAGTACGGAGCCGTTCTAGGTCCCCAGGCAGTCGCCATTCTCCTTCATCACCCCTGACACTTTCTCGTAAAGAACTTCCATACCGCAATAGATCCGCTCATTCTGAACACACTGCAAAAGCACCGCTCAGTGGAGGTCCGCCTCCCTCTTCTTCGAACGGAAAGTGGCAGACCCTCGTTAACATCGCATTTTCTGTCGGACCTGCCACAGAGTCGCCTGGCAGGGCCGTGAGAGAACAGATGAAGCAGAAAGAGAGAAGGCAACACTTGCACTCACAAGTGCAACATATCCCCTCAAACCCGCAGTCCGACTCTGGGAAGACGCCGGGAGCGCTCTTTGGTTGGCGCAAACGCACCGATCCCGCCAGAGAGAGTTCTGAAAATCCGTCTACCCCTGTTGTTACAGATCTTGGACGCTTCTCTCTGGCTCTTCCCACAGATGGAGAAGGACAACCGAGCTCCCCCTTGCATCCTCCCTCTCACCCCCCTTCTCCCACAATCACCTCACCGCTGTACGCGGATGAGAGAGAGGAACCGAATGATGAAGTGAGACGAGGTTCGTTTCTTCAAAGAAAGATCAATCTCCCTTCCCCCACTCCATCTACCTCAAGGAATTCACCCCCGTCCAAGCCCACGTTCCATCACGTCGCTGCCTCATCTCCGAACTCTCCCACTGCGCCGCCTCCACGGCGACACCACTCGTCAGGCAGAGCGTTCTCGCCCTCCAGAAGGCGAGTGCCGGTCTCGAAGGGCAGCCGTACGCGCGTGCACACATCTCCCCGACACAGCGGGTATTCATTGAGGAAGGCGGAGATGTCCGGGGCCCTCTACCAGTGGAATGCCGGGGCCCTGTCCCCAGTAGGGAAGTACCCGAGGCGCACACGGGCAGCGCAGCAGGCAGAGCTTGCTTTGTGTGACCTGTTTGGGAGGGACGATGGGTCGGCGGAATTTGAGGAAAAGAGGCGACAGGCACGCGCGCTTTTCGGGGCCGTTTTTTGTCTTGAAGAGGTTGTGCGTGACACTCTCTCCGACTCTCTCCGCATCCTCAGGCTGCGTCCCCGGTACCCCTCAGACCGTTTTGAAGAAGCTGCTGGCAATGCCAGGGAGAAAGCATTCAACGGTTTTCCGGGGCCCTTACAGGCCCATTCTTGGAGGTCCATCAAGAGGGAGGCAGAGGGAAGAAGGGAGGGTTTTTCTAGGAACCCGGGGGGGGGGTCGGGGGCTGTGCCGGGAGGACAGCAGCAGGAGGAGAGTGGAGTAGTTGTGTATGGAAGTAGAGAGACAAGCAAAATACTCGGAGCTGCATCAGCGCGGTAAGTGGGCAGTACAGAAGTGAGGAAGTCAGCCAGAAAGTGTGTGGGTGGAAAACGGTATACGAAGGTGTCGTTGAATTTCTCAGTGGCTGCGCCATCCTTTCCTCGTCTATGGTTCCTGCTTTCGTATATGCCCTAGAGGTTCTCCGCAAAAAAAAACCTGGAGTTTGATTGTCTGTGTTTCGGGCTCCCTCCCAGCCTTTCAGGGCGTACGATGTTTCTTTTGTTCCTCTTCGTAACTCTTCATTGCCATAATTTTTCGTCTTCCTTCCTCTTTTTTTACTCGTCTTTCTTTCTTTCTTTCTTTCTTTCTTTCTTTTCTTTCTTTTCTTTCTTTTCTTTCTTTTCTTTCTTTCTTTTCGTTCTTTTCGTTCTTTTCTTTCTCTTCTTTCTCTTCTTTCTTTTCTTTCTTTTCTTTCTTTCTTTTCTTTCTTTCTTTTCTTTCTTTCTTTCTTTGTTTCTTTCTTTCCTTTCTTTCTTTTCTTTCTTTTCTTCTTTCTTTTCTTCTTTCTTTTTTTCTTTCTTTTTTTCTTTCTCTGTTTCTTCCTTTCTTCCTTTCTTCATCCCTTCCTTCCTTCCTTCCTTTCTTTCTTTCTTCCTTCCTTCCTTTCTTTCTTTCTTTCTTTCTCTATTTGTTTGTATCTGTCTTCATTCATTCCTCCACTCACTCACTCACTCACTCACTCACTCATTCTTTGCTTCCCTCCATCTGCTTCGACACTTCTTGTCTTTCCCTTTCCTTTCTGCCGCATGAGAGTGAAGCCCCCCGTTTTGCTTTGCGAGACGGAAGAGAGCGACAAAAAACCTTCGATCTCCCTATATTTGTGAAACATTCTCGTCTCCTTCAGCCTTCTTTCAACTTTTTGTTTATCGTAACGCCCGAATTCCTCCCTGACGACCTCACAATCCTGTATTTGTCTTCATCCTCTCTGCAGGTTCGCACGATGGACCCGCCGTTTCGGTGCCATCGCGGGGACGGCCCTCCTGGTGCGTGTGGTGGCAACAGCTGTGCACAAACGGCTTGGGAGGGCTCTCCACACACTCGGGTCATTCGCGAAGGGAGCGCGTCTTGCGGAGTCCCTCGCCCTCAGCCTCGCTGCCTTGGGTGAACCTGAGCTTCTTCTCTCTCCCCAAAAGGAAATGCAGACAGAGAGGGGAGGGCCCCCCTCTGGTCCCCCCCAAATGACCTGCAGATCCTCAGCAGCAGACAGACCGCCAGGCACAACCGCACGGGGGGGGGAGCCCCAAAGTTCCGCAGCACTGGGGTCGGTGTATCCGTTTTCCGGGTCTGGCTCTCCCCCGAACCTCGCCACTTCCCGAGTGTCCGGGGGTCCAGAGGGCTGCCGGCTGATGCCAAGAGGTACTGAGGGTCTGCTTGTGACGCACAGGAGCTCAAACCGCCCTGCAAACCTGAGGGTTGCAAGAGCTTCAACCTCCGGTGTCCCTCTTGAAGCAAAGGGGGACGTCCCAGTTCCACCACTGAACACGTCAGGAGACCACGCGCCCCTGACAAATCATCTTGAAGGCAGTGCACCCCTGTCAACATCCCGTTCAGCAAGCCGAGTACGCAGACCACCTTCGCCCTGTCGAGGCACACGTGCAGATCTCCCTTCCCCTCCCCTCCCACATAGACGGTCCGAAGACGAGACAGAAGATCCTGCAGAAATTGCCCGTCTCCTTTGTAAGTCCACAGGGCGAAGTTTCACATTCGAACTGGAAGAGGAGATCACAGCAGGGGCAGAATCACCCCCGAAGTCCCCCGCAAGAGAAACGCGACCTCCGACAACACGCGAAGGAGATTCAAGAGGTGGAACAGAGCACGAGAAAACAGAGAAGGGCGCTTCTAAATCCGCTTTATGCTCTGCATTCTCTGTACCCACTTTGAAGGTCCCCCTTCCAGGAAGAGGGACCCAGACACAGGACCCCCCCTCTCCTCCCCCTCTGCCTGCACGCCCCTCTACACCACCACAAAGAACTACGGGCCCCGGCACATGCTGTCTTCAGCCTCAACCTACAGAGCCGGAAAAACCGCCCGCACCTGACATTCCCCCCAAAGCACCCCCGACGTCCCCTCCAAAAGATACGGACACCGAACGTGAGTGTCTCGATTCCTCTCCGAATGGAATAGGACTCCCCTCCTCACCCCTGTTCGTTCCCCCGACTAGGGTCGTCTCCCATCCCCCTCGCCCCATCATGCGCGTTCCCCTCCGAGCACCCCTTGTGCCAACTCAATCCTATCTTCCTTCTACCCTCCCCAACAGTCACCCTCCGTTGAGATTACTTCAATACAGAAGAATGCAAGATCAACCCGCCGTTGTACAAGGAGGAGGACCCACCCATACTACAGGTCCCCCCCATGCTACAGGCCCCGTCCCCCAATCTTTCTCTCCGCCTCCCGTCTCCCCTCTTCAAAGATCCTCCAGTACCCTCTGGCACCCTCCCACACACGCATACCCCCACGCGCACGCTTCTCCCCTCCCCCCCCGAGCGTTGACTGTCTTCTCGGTCCCTCGCTTCCCAGGATTCCCCCAACAGCCACAGGTACACAAACACCCCATGCAGGTGCAACCAGCCGTTGTCACACAAGGCACCGCCCCGCAAGGAACCGAAAACAAAGAAACCCCTCCGCGCCCTGACCCAAACCCTCACGTAAGGACATGGCACACTCTCCCCCACTCCACTCCCATGCAGACTCTCAGCTCTTTGCCACATCCGCCTTTCGGGACCTTCACTTTCCAACCCCCCCGACGACCTACTGCCGCAGTCGCCCCCTTTCTACACTCCACGACCACTCTGCTCCCACCTCAACCTGTGCCCTCCAGCCCCCAATCAGGCATGCCGAATCCACCCAGAGTTTCAACACAACCGGCCGTGCATGCCCCATCAACGGTCTATTCTCCCCCCCTTGGGCAGACTCCGCTATCACCCCCGAAGCCACCACAGACAATGATTCTTCATCCAAGGCCTCCGAATTCAACAATGCACGTCCCGGCTCCCCAACAGCAGACTCTAAAGAGGACTCAACCTCAGGCTGCAAGCCCTGCCAGTCCTCTTCTCCCTCAACAGACCACCTCATTTGTGCCACCACCCATCGTCACACAGCAGTCTGTCCCTCATCATCTCCCAAGGCACTTATTCACCGTCTGGCACCCTCCCACTACAGTCGGTCACGGCCCCCCTTCTCCTCCCATCCCTGTCGGCCCTCCCTCAGTCCTCAGACCTCTCTCGCCTCCTCCCCTTCCACTCCACCTTCCCCCCACACGCCCCACGCCTCCAGTGGTGGTGGTGGAGTCTCCACGGAGATCCCCCAAGACTGCCGATTGTTGTCACGACGTCCATGTGGACATTGAACTTGATGAGTTGACAGAGTCAGAAGAACCACCACGAAGAAGAGACACGCTCAGCCAGTCAGAGGAAGACGAGGGCCGCAGCCTGAGAGGAGTAGAGGAGGCGATTACATGCACAGAGAGAGCCCCTTTGCCGCATGCTCACATGGAAGAACGGCAAGACACTCTCAGCGAGGACGACGGCAGTGAACACAACGAGGCACTGAAGGCTGCAATCAGAAAACTGAAGCAGCAAAGGCATTCCCCTTCCCCCCGCTACCGCCTTCCACCTCATCGCTTTCACGACGGACACACAGGCTCGAAGCCTCCTGAGGCTGACGCCCTTCCAGCCCTCCCCTCCAGGATATTCCAAAGATCCCCCATTCGGGGGGCCTTCAGGGGTGACACTGCCCTTCCAGAGCCGCACAGCCGCACAGTAGTTCCACCAATTCGAAATTTTGGAATTGCTGTGCCCTCGTCTCCATCCAAGGTCAAAAGTCCGGGAAGTCTGAAGGGGAAGGCAGAGCTTACCTCGCCCTCTCGCAAAAAACAAGCAGAGAATGGAAAGGCGCAAAGGAAGCAAGGCACACTCAGCGGGACAGTTTTACGCTCTCCGTCTGGAATTCGTTGGCGCAGGGGCCAGTCAAGAAGTCCTCTGCGAAGTCCTTCCCGGAGACAAGAGAAACACAAGAAGAAGCCTCAACACCGTAGTCTCCCTGAAGAAGTGGGGGAGGGGGATGCTTGGACCACAGATTGATTGATGCAGTTTTTCAAAAGCTCAGCCTGGTTACTGAAAGTTGTACATGGATGCACGCCACACGGTAATTATTGAAAACTTGTAAATCTTTGCCTAGGATAGCGTAGGATGACTTTTTTGCATACAAACTGAATTGTTTCACCAAATCTTTTTTTTCTTTGCTGTTATGCATACTAATATGTTTAGTTATATAAGCGTATAATCTAGCGTAAACTTAGTGGCCATGTTTGATTTGATTATATTTGATTTGATTTGATTTGATTTGATTTGAGCTTCAACCTCAAATATTTGATATTTGAGGTAAGATTTGAGGTTAATCTCTTAGGGTTCCTCACTGAGTTACTGACTTACTGTCACTCTGATCA
>JAHBMJ010005182.1:136031-146286 GCA_018398765.1 Chromera velia | reverse complement strand
CACGTTTGCTCCTTGACCGTGTGCCCCTTCTGATTTCTGTTCACTCACGTCTTGTTCCCCCCTTGGTCTTTCTGTGTGCAGGGCTACTCCGCCTCCGGGTCCTCCTGCGTGATGACCCGCTCTCAGCCCAAGATCGCTGAGCGCATCCCCCACCAGGTCCCCCAGACCTCCTGCCCTGCCGGCACCTCCGGCCCCAACGCCGCTGGCATGTGCACCTCCACCAGAATGATCCGCGTGCCTTCCGTCAAGTCTCGTGATGTCCCCGTGACCTCCACCCACGTCGAGAGGGAGCCCTTCAGCGTCCCCGTCACCAAGCAGGTCTCCGTTGCCGGTGCCCCCACCTGCCCCTCTGGCTCCACCATGCAGGGCGGTGCTTGCATTGTGACTGGATCCTCCACCGAGTACTCCACTGAGGAGATCCCCACCACCCTCCGCTTCCCCGTCAACACCCCCGTGTCCTCCACTGCCTGCCCCTCCGGAACCCAGGACGCTTCCGGCTCCTGCATTGCTCCCCTTTCCTTCCAGTCCGTCGAGCAGGGCTCTTCCTCTAAGTCCGTCCGTGTCCCCACTCTCTCCTCCCGCCCCGCCACCTTCAACCTCCCCGCCTCCACCCTCAAGACCGGCTCCACCTGCCCCCAGGGCTCCAACGCCAAGGCTGACGGCACCTGCTCCGTGACCCTCAAGGCTTCCTCCCTTGAGTCCTACGAGGTCCCCGTGTCCTCCCAGATCCCCAAGGTGGAGTCCTTCCCCCAGACTCTCACCCTCACCAAGCAGCACCTCGTCCCCTCCTACTCCTGCCCCGCTGGCTCCACCGCCTCCGGCTCTGGTGCCTCCTTCACCTGCACTGTCACCCTCCCCTCTGCTTCCCCCACCACCTCTTCCGTGCCCCGCACTATGAAGAAGGCCCGCTTCGAGAAGCAGCCCGTTGAGGTCACCGTCAACAGAATCGAGTCCTACCCCGTGTACTACTGCCCCTCCGGCACCACCGAGACCCCCTCTGGTGAGTGCGCTGTGACCGTCACCATCCGCTCCCCCATCACCCAGTCCGAGACACACACCTCCTGCCCCGCTGGCTCCGAGGAGTACAACCCCGGCCGCATGGGCACCGCCTCCACCAAGGGCATGTCCGTCACCTGCAAGGAGGCCACCACTGTGTCCCTCCCCGCCACTCTGATCCCCTCCTCCTCCAAGGGTGCCGCCACCTACGCCTGCCCCGAGGGCACCACCCCCATGGGTGAGGGCGCCTCCATGACCTGCTCTGCCCCCTCCTACCAGGAGGTCCCCATGCAGACCTTCACCACCACCTCCATCGACTACGAGACCTCCACCGTCACTGAGACCGTCCCCAAGCTCTACAGATACGAGACCCGCACCATCACCGAGACCGCCACCACCGAGCAGGTTGTGACTGTCTACGATGAGGTCACTCTCTCTGAGACCAAGGCCTCCCTCGTGACCTCTTCCTACACCGAGACCGTCCCCGCCATCACCTCTTACTCCGTTGCCTCCACCTCCGAGACCGTCACTGTCTCCAACGACAGAGTCTCCTACGAGTCTTGCTCCACTGACTTCGCCACCTGCGGCAACGCCGGCCCCAACGGCATGTCCGCCTGCTGCTTGACTGAGACCAAGTACAGAGTCAAGACCGAGACCTACGAGCAGTCCGTCCCTGCCGTCAACACCTACTTCACTGAGGAGATCTCTGAGACTCAGACCGTCGAGGAGACCTTCCAGACCTTCGACACCACCACTCTCTCTGAGACTTCTCACTCCGTCTCCACCGACTACAACACCGAGTCCGTCTCCCCCAACAACCTCGTGTCCTACTCCACCTCCTACGAGACCCAGTCTTGCGGCTCTGGCTCCGGTTTCGGCTCTGGCTTCGGTGCCTCCTCCGGTGGCTTCGCTTGCGACACCAAGATCGTCTCCCGCTCCGTCCCCATGACTGAGTCCGTTCCTTCCATCCCCACCTTCACCACTCAGACCATCTCTGAGACCGCCTCTTCCGAGAAGATCTCCACCTCTTCCTCCAAGTCCACCATGAAGGTTACCGAGATGGGCTTCGAGATGGAGTCCCGCACTGAGACCGTCCCCGCTCAGACCACCTACACTACCGAGTACACCACCTCCTACTCCTGCCCCGCCGGCACCACCGACAACGGCTCCTCCTGCATCTCCACTGAGACCGTTGCTCCCACTTACTCCTGCCCCGCCGGCTCTTCCGGCTCTGCCTCCGGTTACGGCTCCACCTTCGGCTCTGCCTCCGCTGCCGGCTGCACCAGAACCACCTTCACCACCGTCTCTTCCTGCCCCAAGGGATTCGAGCAGTCCGGCTCCTCTTGCCTCAAGTCTGTGAACATCCCCGCCACCCCCAACATGCGCTTCTCCCACTAAGCAGCTTACCGCTGCGTGACGGAGAATCGTCATCCTTTCACTGAGCTTTGCTGGGTCGACTTCGGTGGAGTCAGCGGGTGAGGTGGTTCGCGTGTCCCCCCCCAACAGTGTGTCCGTTTAGGTACATCACATGACTGTGCTCCTTTTTGGACTTCGAATTCGTTGTCCATTGTGTTCAGCTTTTTCAGGTTCGTGAATGTCTGCATGCAGCACGTGTTCGCCTTTCTCTTCTCGCTGACTTGAGCTGGGTGTTTCACTGCATGCGCAACAGGTTCTTGAAAAGAAGCAGCAAGGTTTTCAAACAGGTTCTTGGGATCAAGTCTTTCGATCCACCAGCGTGTCCCCTTTTGTAGCACCGCGTGTGTCCGAATTCAGACTTTGTGTCCGCCCTTGAAGGTGTATGTCATGAATCAGGTGCATGTCATGTGGTTCGAAGGTTCGAACTTCCTGTCGCGATCAGTCCGATGGAATGCCGTCCTTCCAATTCAATCCAGGTTCTGCTTGCATCAAACAGAGCGAGGTACACTGTCGATCAACAGGTGACTTTCAAAAACACGAGCTCGTTCATGCTTGCTCGTTTGAGGAATTCAAAATCTTTGCAGTACATATTAAATCGCAGTAATACATGCCTAAGTTGCTATAATCCTAGTTATAATCTGCATGTATGAAATGTTTTGTAGGTTTTTAGAGACTGATAGTTGTGTATATAAACAATTGGTTGGGTTTTAATCTAAATCTTGATATACGAGTTAATAGCAGATAATGATGGAAATGCTGGTTCGCGCATGTGGAATAAGGTTTGTTTAAAGACGAAGATGAAGAACAAGGTTTTTTACCTTGATCCATGCCGATCGAGAATATAGATCCCACTGGCACTCGTACATATATAAGCCATCTAAACTTTATAAGTCAATTTAAATATATATATATATATATATATATATATATAAAATATATATATATATATATATATGAATGCATGAATGAATGAATCAATGATATACATATATATATATATATATATATATATATAATATTACTTTACATATGTGTGCCTCTCAAGTAACTCGCACGGAGTTGTACATGCATACGACGTGCGCGCGGTCCCGAAAAGCATACTTCGCTGCCACGGCCCCTGCCCCATGGCAGCGCACAACTTAGATATGCCCAAGCCCCCGATGGTGTGCATCAATTAGCGGACCCCTAAATAGCTCCCCGAGGCACTCACCCAACTGGTTGGGTGTATCCCTATATATGCCAGAAGTGGAAGAGTTTGAGAAAAAATGCAGCTGTTAAGCTATTTGCTAAAGGTTACGAACTAAGGGTCCATCATTTAATAATCTGCCTTGCGTGTTGTGACTTGCCGAACGCTAGACGCCTATTATGGGCCGATAGCGATGGCGTATGATGATGATGATATATATATATATATATATATATATATATATACATACATATATATATATATATATATACATATATACATATACATATACATATATATATACTAGAGAGTACATATGTATACAAATCTTATGTACGTCTAAAAATATGTATACTTAGTAAATTACTGATCAAATTTTATCATAGTTCATCATAGTGATTACATCTTTTTGTTCTGAAAATTCAAACACTCACTGCTTCTTCACTATCTAGCATCTAGCTAGTGATCAATATATTTAATTGCTTGTACTTCCTCATATACTTCAAACTATACCTAGAACTAGACTTCAAAGTTCAAAGTGAGCTAAACTGTTAGTAAAGTCTATACACTGTTGAACATACGTAGGGCTAGCGTATAGGGCTACAACTTCTACTTACGTGTATCTACGCAAAGGTCTGTTCGTCTGGTCGTTCATCTTTTGACTCCTTCTAGAGAGATTCCAGGTTGGCTACTCAGAATAGATACGATTGGTCAGTCAGACTGCATGTGTGCATGTGTCATGCATGTACTACCATATTCATTTGTATCGGTCCACTTAAATGCATGTCACCTCTGTATCTTTTTGTGTCCCTCTTTCTGATGTTTGTTCTGTCTTTCTCTAGGCGACGCACAGTGGTAAAAAAAAAAAGAATCTGAAAACGTCTATTCTTTTTTTTTAATTTATTTAAAATTTTGTTGTATATATAAAAAAAAATAAAGGTTAAATGACTAGCTTCAACTAGAGTTTGAATCATATCTAGGATCCTAATTTCACTTTTAGCTTGGTAGACGCTTAAAAGGATTAACCAAAACTAGCTTCGACTAGAGCTTCGAAATGTATATCGTCCTAGATATCGTCAAAGAGCCAGTCAAAGAACTTCTTCTCTGTCTGCTCTTCTGTCTGCATCTATGCATCCATCCTTCTTATTACTCTTTACATAGGAAGTAGAATGGTTGGAAGATGTTTTCCAGGTCGACAGCTTTGCATCTGAAGAACTGTATACAGATGCTGAAGACGAGGGGGAGAAGGAGGATGAGCAAGGTGATGATGTAGATGCAGCGGCCAGCCGTGAAAATGTGTTCAACCAAGAGTACGAGTCGATACCGCATGGGGATGATACTGAAGCGGCTGCAGAATTTATGAGAAAGAAAGGGTGGATGCAAGTCAATGTGAATGGAAAACAAGAAGACATGGTTAGTTTTTTTAACAGACACAGCAAAGAGAAGAGAGAAAAGTCTGGTGACAGTGCAGTTGAACAAGGGAAAAAAGATCGGTTGGTCCGTGTTCAAGAAAGTTGATGATGGAATGGTGAAGACACTAGTAGAGACACTAGTAAAGAAAAACGTACAATAACAACTAGGACTAGAACTAGGGTTGAAACTGGGGTTGGAAAGATGTTTAAAACTTTAAGTTGAATAATAAGTTCACGAGGAAGTTATTTTAAAAGTACTTCTAAAAAGTGCTCCTCTAGGTGCTCCTAGAGGTGCTCTAGGAAATCCTTCGTAGAAAAAAAGAAAAAAAAAAAATCTGGAAAGGTCTTTTTTTTTTTTTTTACCACTGTGCATCGCCTAGGTCTTTCTGTCATTCCGTTTTGTGTGAACTCACTTCTAGACTCACTTCTATGGTATTTCTTTTTCCATGTATTCATGTATGCATTGCAAACTGCATGAGCGCTCTGCATGCGCGCGTGGTGCTTACTGCCTGACATCTCCTTGCGCTTTCTTTATCGCTCGGTGTGTGCGCAAGAATTCTTTCTGGTCCCCAACATACACCCAGCTATACACTAAAGTGAGCGATGCATTTAGGAACTTTATACCATACTTTATACTAAGAGCTATATAGAAAACTATATTTACATAAATTTTAAACTAGATCTTAACTAGGATCTTGAATTATTCTTGAACTGCAGTTAGATAAATTTATTGTTATTTATTTACTAAGTCTACTTACTTAATGGCGGTCTAGCCTAGAGTTTCCGAAACTAGAGACAAACGGCCGGCATGCAACCCATGCATGCAGTTCGTGCACAACCTAAGCTTGCATAGAAATAAAGCGATCAATGACATGCCTAGTCCCAAAGAAATTATAAGAAAAAATTGATAATTTATTAGATAATTTAAGTCAACATTTGGAAGAAAGTTTAATTACCATTTTAAAAACGTTCAAAATACGGTTACAGGACTACTCACAGGAACTTGTCAGGAAGCGTAAGATGATACTGAGACAATTCACATGCAGCAAATTGTACGTCAAGGACTAGGTCAAGGAAAGTGATAGAGAGACTGGATTTAAAGGTATAGTTCTATGCTCAGCTAGTTGCATTCCTCAAGAAGACACGTTTAGAGACCGGAGCTTCCCTGCCTCCTTAGCATTCATAATCAGCTCATTCTTCCAAGGAGGTACTGAGGCCTCATTCCCTGGCTCATTCCAAGGGATGCGCTTCAAGTTCGGAAGCGACTGCGGTTGAAGGGCCTCGAGGAACGAGGTAAGGCCCTCCTCATTGAAGGGGTTGCCTGATAAATGTAGCTCGGTCAGAGACGGCGTCTCTTTCTCCCCAAATGCCTCCCCCAGCAGACGCATCCCCTCATTTGTCAGGCTGCAATTCGACAGTTCGAGACAAACGATGCATGGCATTTTCTCTAAGCGCAGGTTCTGGCTGAGGGCAGCAATTCCCCCACCTGCCGCACCCGGTCCGTCCTCTAGAACTGGAGAGCCTGAAAGGATTAGAAGCTCAAGAGAAGGGAACCCTTTCTCAGAGGCAGATACAGCTCCAAAGAATACATCCATTCCTTCCCTCCCAAAAGTATTTCCACCCAAAAACAACGCCACAATTTGGGTCATGTGCCCCTCTCTAACAGCCTCCCCTAACATCCTCATACCCTCATCATCCCACCCTGTGGCCCTGAGCATCAGCCAGGAGAGGCCTGGCATCTTTCCAGACCGCAACGCCCCCGCGAGGGATGCGGCTCCCTCTCCTGCTCTGCTGAATCCTAATCCAAGTTCACCAAGGCATAGTAGACCCCCCTGGGACTCCCGCACACCCCCAAACAATCCTTCCATGCCTGCCCTTCCAAAATTGTTACCACGTATGGACAGTTTAGTGAGTTGCGGATACTTCCCAGCCCTTATTCCCTCCCCCAACCATGCCAAGTCCCGGTCTGTAAAGCCTGCATCATCCAACGTCACCTCTGACAAAACCGGCAGACTCACGCCGCGAAACACATCAAAAAACTGGCCCCCCCCCCCCCCTTCCGCATCGCTAGTCTGTGAGACAGGTAATTTAAATTCCTCTCCGTCGTCGTCGTCGTCGGTTTCATGAATGAATAACAACGTATGAAGAGAACTCAGACGACCCATATCAAGAGCAGCAGCGAGGGCCGTCCAAATTTCTGCATCAATCCCTCCCCCATCACCCATTCTGTACACCGCCAGCGTGAGCTCTTCCCACGACGGTTTTTTGGGGGCACTCATCACTGCCCTCAAAAATTCAACACCTGCCTGACCATCCAGGTTTGTGTCAAGACTGCGAATGAACTCAAGACCTTCCCCACTCCCCAAAACTCGTGCAGTTTCTTCGCTTTCGCAACTCACCTCAATGTCTACAGTCTCTAGATGCGGCACCTCATCAGACCTCAGAGCTGAAACAAGAGCGGTGCCGGCATGCCGGTTCGCCCAGACACCCTTCAAATTCAAATTTTTCAGACGAGGCACTGCACTTCTCACCAAAGCACCTGCAAAAGAAACGAGCGCCTCCTGATCCAATTCACCAGGGGGCCAACCCCACTCCAACCCCAAACTCTCCAAGGAGGGCAGCTCTCCCGCCTTCAACCTCTCTGCCAGAGCCCTCCAAACTGCTGTGGACAGACTGCAGTAGTTGAGCTGCAGCTCTTGCAAGAAAGAAAGTGTGTCTCTTCGCAGAAGCGAAGAAAACGTTTCCCCACTTCCGAAAACGGAGCGGCACAGCAGCAAGCACTCTATCTTGAGAGGCTTCGCCTCTGCAAAAGCTGAGGAGAGGATTTCCATTTTTTCGTCATTCATTCGTGTGCTCTTCAGGTTCAGAGACTGCAAACACGACAGCCTCCCTGCCCGTGTGGCTTGTGCCAGTGCCTCCATCTCTGCACTGCCGAGGACGTTCCCTGCATGTGTAGGCACACGCATGGCCGGATGTGTGTAAACGGGGCGCACGGCAAGGAGATGACACAACAAAAGATATGCAACGTTTGCTCGTGAGGCAAATCTGGCAGCCGAAGAAAGTGCACCAGGTCACTCACCCACAAGCAGGCAGTCCCTTGCAGCTTCCATGAGAAGGAGACGGTGCATTAGAGCGGGATGGCACCACTCTTTTGCAAGAGAGATCGCGTGAGACCCTCCGAAGGCTAATCAAATCAATCTATCAACGAAAGACCGTAGTAGGAAGACGGACGGGAGAAAGTGAAACAAAATTCAGCTGCAGTTTGCGGCGACTTTCGGAGTTATGCGAAGACTGCATGTCGACTCGGAGGCGATATAAAGCTACACATTCATTCATAGAGAGATAAAGACACGGACCTTCAAGATCTAGCGTCTCCAGAAAGGAGGGCAAAACGGAAAAGACCACGGGAGCCTCCAAGGGTCCAATACTTCTCTCTGCAGCGAGTAGAAAAGAAAAGAGACATTCAAAAGGGCGCCTGACTGAAGTCCACTTGTCTGTCGGTCTGTCTGTCTGTCTGTCTGTCTGTCGCTGTCTGTCTGACTGGTTGCCTGCCTGCCTTCCTTCCTTGCTTCTTTCCTGTCTTATCTGCCTGCCCATCTTTTAGCGTGACCCGAGAATCAGAGATAATGCCTGACTTTGCCTGACTCTGACCTGCAAATCGGAGGTGTTTTATCCTCGATGCCCCCCCACCCTCTTGTTCTTGTTGCGTGCCCAGTTTCTCGAGGAAATTACGGAGGAGAGGCAACGCTTGGCCCTGGACGGCAGACGAGCCTGCAGATCTAACGGAAATTAAGGGATACGATTTCACCATACGTCACACGTGCACATCGTACTTTGAGTCTGCTGTTGATCCAACCAGACTGCTCAGGTCAGGTCTGGTCTTTGTCACCTCCATCTGCTTGATCGATGGCTAAAATGACGTTGCGGGAAGGAAGATTCGGATGGAGAGACTGTGAGGCAGGGCGTGAGTTGAAAGTCGAGTCTATGCAGGGACGGCTGTATCCATCACAAAGAGGGGGGGGCGAAGTGGAAGAGGCGAGTGAAAGAGAAGAGAAAACGGGGAAAAGGGGGACCTCAGACACCCTTGAACGGAAAAAAGGTTCAAAAAGCGTGTGTCATATTCGAAAGTCAGAGAACGAATGGGAAGAAAACAGGACCTGGTGTCCTTGCTTGACAAGGAAACAAAAGAAGAAACCAAGATTCCATTTTCTCTGTTCCTGGCATTCAGCCAGCATTTTCCCTGCTCACGTGTTCTTCCATGCCGGTTGGCAAGGCACACGACACACTGATGCCTGACACTTTCGATCGGTGAGATGGTGCTACACCCCAGTCACTGGCAGGTCTTGTATATGCAGGAGAGTACTACGCACAATGACCTGCCACCTCTACCAGACAACAGAGACCCCATACGCAGCCCTTGGGCATGCAGCCAGCCAAATTGCTGACCGAGCTTCAATCCCTCAGTTGAGAGCGGCAGGACATTCAGAAGGACGAAGATTCTCCTGGGAGAAAGAGTGCACTCTGCAAACGCCCAGAGGAATGAATTTTCCATCACAGACACAAAAACATTGGTTCGTCCCAAAAGAATAAAGAAAGGACAACCACATGAGACATCCTTCCTGCTTCTTTCTCCACGTGTCAGAATCATCGACGCCGCGGTGTGAAAAACGTCCGGTCACAGGCGCGCGGCACGCAGACACATACTTACACGCTCGTAGAAGCGCAAAAAGAAGGCCTTGTGTTTGTTTGACAGAAAACAGCCGAGAGGACCTGCAGATGGGGGAAGCTTCACTTCGTGCACTCTCTTCTGCGGTCTACAGTTAATCATTCGAAGAGCCCCTGCCTGCCTGCAGAATCGATTGACTGACTCGAGAGGTCCAAATTCCGAAAGGGCACCCCCAACACCTTTCCCTGCATCCATTCAAAGACCGTCGACCACATTCAACAAACACCAAAGGCTACCTGGGTAAGGAAGGATGGACACGGAAGAAAAAAGGCCGCACCAAGCGAAAGGGAAAGGACCATCCAGACAAAGAAGACTGTCAAACTGCATGGATGGATGAAAGCAAAACAACCTGCCAGAAAAGGAAACTCAGGATGATCGACAAGAAGATGAAAAACAATCAAAACGGCCACACAGATTTCAACAGCGAAGCGAGCGTGCAAACTCTAAGGGATCTGTATGGATCTATCTCCCTTTCACACTGTTTGGAAAGACAGTGACCTGACTGATCCCTAGATCCAC
>JAHBMJ010005182.1:123531-131031 GCA_018398765.1 Chromera velia | reverse complement strand
TGTGTAATAGCATTCAAAGTTGTGTATATTTTAAAAGTGTGATTCTTAGTATAGTCTCAGGCTTTAATATGTGTTTTAAAAATTATTATTAATAATTACAAAGCTATTTTGTTTTTTCATCATATTATAGTTGTTGGTCTATACTGGTACTTAGTTTTATTGGCAACGTGGAAGTAGACGTGGAAAGATTGTGATAACTTGAACTCACTAGTGAACTCCCCGGGGTTACTCCCCCCGGGCCGTACCTAGGGTTGTACACAGAAATGCAAAATGTTGCATGATGGAAGATTCTTGACGGAGAACATTGAACAAGTTATGCCTAGAGTTGTGCTAGTAAGTTGTGTCAACAACATACAACAACTGCCTCCCAAGCCTGCAAAAACTAAGTTAGGATTTGAGAACACTCTATAGACCTATCATAGCAAAAAAAAAAATAATACCAATTCTCGTTTTTTTTTTTTTTACCGACAACGTTAGGAGTCTGAGTAATAAGAGAGAAACAGCTGTTGTTCAAGTGTTGTATAACTGTTGTTTTGGTGTTGCACAAAAGTGCAGGGGGAGGGCTGGGAGGAAGCAGGAGTAGGCAGTGCACTGGTCATGACTGAGGGGTAGGAAGTACTTAGCAAATGCCGAAGAAGGCATTCAGATGGAGGAGCGTCAAGTATGAGGTCGCATGAGAGAGAGAGCTAGCAGTGAGAGCAGTAACCAGGACAGAAGGAAGAGATGAAAGACGTATAGGCCAGACGCTAGGAACAAACTTTAAGTCAATGCCCCCCCAGTGTTGCTTAGGTGTAAAAAAAAAAATATTTATAATGGAAGGCCTAGCGCGGAACCAATCTAGTCTAATCAATCAATCAACTTGAATCAGTTAATCACTATAAGCCAATTCTGATCTACTGATCTTTTTTTTTATTTTGCTGTGATACGCCTAGCGGCCCTAGAGAACACGCCGGGGCCCTAGGCGTATCACAGTAAAAAAAAAAAAGTAAACCAGAATTGGCTTAAATTATTTTTTTCTTTTTTTTTGTGCAACACTTGTGCAACACCACCACAACACTTGAACAACAGTTGTTTGTCACCTAACATCGTCGGGCCCAAATCAAAAAAATTAAGTGAGGACGGGCTTAAATTATTATTTTTTTTTCTCTGTGATAGGCCTAGCCCGGGCCGGCAGTGCTGCCAGTGCAGTGAACACAGGCAAAGGGGGGCGGGGAGGCAGAGGGGGCCGCGAATTTAAAATGCATCGATGTGGCGGCAATGTGACACCGATGTCTTTATAGATCGACAAACAAAAAGCTGTGTCAGGGATTAATGAATAGTATATAATAATTAACTTCATTATGTAGCATCAATGGTTTCTTTCTCGAGTGCCAAGGTGTTCTGAAAAGTGAGTGGCCGTCTCTCTTGATCTTCTTCTGTGCGGGGAAGAGCGAGGTGTACAGGTAGAGCTTGAGAAACGTCGTCTGTGTGAGAACGTTGAGAATCCGGATCTCCCTGTTGCTTGTGCCCCCCCACCTCTTCGTCGTTCTCACACCCCTGTAGAAGAGCCGGCCTCTCCTTCTCCCCCTCTTCTTTCGAACTCAAACGAAAGAGTCTCGTGCAGGGAGGGCGGAATGAGGGTAGAAGGACAGTCCAGTGGGGCGACGCCGTCCTCTTGATCCAGTCAAAGTCAAGGACCCTCCTCCAGTACCCTGCTGACTCTTCCTCCTCCTGGGCCTTCTCGTCCTCTGTCGCCGGAAGGGGGGGCAGCCCCGCGCTCTGCGTGCCGAAACACATTTTGGACGATTTTTGCTATTCACAAAATTTTTGATCTAGAAGCTCCCAACAAGGATTTGCACGCGAGCACGTGTGTGGTTTTCACGTACGCAGAGTAATCAATCAATACTTACAGCCAAAGCCGGTCTCCTTGTCTTGCTGGCTGCCTGCCCGCCTGCCTGCCTGGTTGTCAGTCTGTCTCTTTGCCTGTCGGTTTGCTGGTTCATCTGTCTGCCTGTCTTTCATCTGTCTCTTTACGTACGCTTTCGATCTCATTCAACGCCGTCCTCTCTCCGCATCCCTTTCCCTTCCACTGACTTGCCACATCTCTTCTCTCTCCCTCTCTTCCATCTGAATGTCCAGGGGAGCAAAGAAGGCGTCTCGAGTTCTGCACAAGGGGGAAGGAGAGAAAAAGAGAGGAAAGAGCATTCGTGAAAGCCGAAAGAGAGTTGAGTCACTACAGCAACACAACAAGACAAAAAGAAGCGAGAGAAGGACCCAAAGAGAAAGAACAGGAGGACAGATAGGCCACTGACCTCTCCACAACAGGAGACGAAAGAGTGCGCACAAAGAAAGCCACACGGGTACAATCGTGAATGCGCAGCTGCACTCACGCAGAGATAGACACACAGCGACGACACAGACACATACGTATACATCCTTCACACTCATATATGCACACACACACACACACACACACACACACACACATACACATAAACGGTGACGGGCCGACATATGGGCGGATGCAGGTACAAGCACTAGCCCGAAATCGGCTGGAGAAAAACTTGACCCACATGGCTTTTTGGTATCTCTCTCTCTTTTCGTCTTGTCATGTCATCATCATCGAATTCCCGTCATCATCACGTTTTCAGCTCCCTCTCATCATCACTTTGTCCCCCTTGTTCTTTATTTTTCCCGGAAGGTCGCAAGGGAAATAGAGAAAGGACGATTCAGAGAGGCCAGCAAAGAGACCAGAAATGCAAGAAGAAAGAGGACGACAGACAGACAGACATATAGTCAAGCGAACGGACCGACGGATGGATTCACAGATGGATATACAAACAGGCACGCACGAAGTTAGACCGAAAAAAAACAAAGAAGAAAAGCATTTCCCGTTCACAATTTCCTCGCCCCCCTCCCCTCTGCCCCCCCCACCTGTTTGGATGCCGAGTGGAATGCAGACTCGGAGCATTCATACACGAGAACGGAAGATCCGACAGCAGGCAGCCTGCAACAAAAGGAAAAGAAAAGAAGATAAACTTGTGAACCAGAAGACACGAGACGCTGTCGCTAAGGATACGAAGGGAACACAAAAGCCAATAAGCCAAGCAGGACACACACACACACACACACACACGCACACGCACACGCACACGCACACGCACACGCACACACAATGGACCCACCAAATTTGACAGCCTTGGAGTCTGAACGCCCGAACGGCCCCCACGGCCTCAGGCACGATCACGACGCAGTCTGTCTGCAGTCCGTTCCATCGCATTCTTCGGTCAAGAAATTGAGTTTGTGCTGTCAGAGCACAGCTCGAAAAAGAAAATAAGTCAAAGGCAGCCGTTTTCTGTAGGCATAAAATGAAAGGAACTAAAAAAGGGTGGACAGAGGCTGAAGGAAGAAATAAAGAAGCGAACTAAAAAAAAACCTCCCAGAATCGATACAGCGCAGCAACTCAGGTAAGAATAGAAAAAGAGCAGGAAAGAAGGGTAACACAAGAAGAAAGTAGTCAACCCACACAAACCCTCTGGGTCTTTTGAGGGGAAAAAGAAAAACGCCTTCTCTTTCCATTCTCCCTCCTCCCCCCCTTTTTTTCAGTTGACTGACCTACTCACTCACAGCCTCAGCAAATCTCCTTGCAAGATATCCACTGCATTTTCCCTTTCCATCCTTCTAATCGCTTAACACATCTTGACTGCTCAGAGGAGAAACCAGCCTGACAATCATTCATTGTTCTCTTGACCAACTACACTGACTGACTGACTGACTGACTGACTGACTGACCAAATCGCGAAGACCCAAGTCCTTCCCCTTCATTGTTCCCTTTTTGACTTTAATCATCTTCCCTTTCCTCCCAGCAATCAACAACTCATTCCCATGACCCACAGGAGGCACACCATCAGAAGGTCTTCCACGTCCCCCCAAACCAACAGAAGAAGAAAAGCCACCAGAGGCCCCACCCCCCTCTTTTCCCTTCCTCTCTCGTTCTCTTTCTCTCTCCGCATTCTCCTGCCGGATCACCTCTAGCCCCGATATCGGCGTCTTCCCTTCTCTCCGGGTGAAGGCGAAACGCTTTCGGGGGACGAGGGTGGATCGGGCAGCAGCGACGGAAAGTCTCAGAGCCTGTGCGGCCTGGAGGGAGGGAGGGGGGGGGGGAAACAGAAAGGGTGGGTACATGAGAACGTCCGATTGTAATGTTGTGAAGTAATGTGGAGCGGGAGGAGGCAAAGGGTCACTTTTGAAAACAGGATGCAGAAAGTCATGCACTGGGAAAAGAGGGAGAACGCAGGAAGCAAAATGCAATCGCTGTTCAAGAAAACAGAGTGAGTACCTGTGTGCGCAGAACTCACGGCGTAATAACACTTCCTGCAGCTGGCCTCTAAGGGTTCCATTTCGAGGGGCATGCAGAAAGAAAGAAAGAAAGAAAGAAGGAAGGAAGGAAGGAAGGAAGGAAAGACAGACAGACAGACAGACAGACAGACAGAAAGAAAGAAAGAAAGAAAGAAAGAAAGAAAGAAAGAAAGAAAGAAAGAAAGAAAGAAAGAAAGAAAGAAAGAAAGAAAAGGAAAGAAAGAAAAAGAAAGAAAAAAAAAAAGAAAGAAAGAAAGAAAGAAAGAAAGACCATCTTCTTTCTTTCCTTTTTCTTCCCAGAGGCAGGCAGCAGACAGAGCTGAAGATGGACAGGCACACGAATGTTGACGGGGACAGTGACGCTCGCCCACAGACAGGTAGCGTACCTGTTGATAGCTCTGTCTGTCGTACTTAGAGAGGAACACGGCCGAGACGTTGATTGCGTATTCCATCTGGAAGACCTCCGAAAGTTGTTCGTCCAAATCCGTGGTCAGTCTCTGTCTCCTCCGTTCCCCCTCCGCGCCCCCCTCTTCTTCCTCTTGCCGTCCTGAAGCTTTGGCCTTGGCACCCTCCTGGAGTGACTGGAGGCGTTCGTGGATTGCTGCATCCGTTTTTTTTTTTTTTTTTTGCAGACGTGAACAATCAGGAACGAAAGGAAGGACGGAAGAAAAAGAGAAGTCGAGGTCTGGGGAGAAGGGAACGAAGCGCCTTTAAAAGACAAAACGGCGATAGCGCTCTAGGGCACCACTACATCACTAATCACACTAAAACAACAAAACATGCAAACGGGTATCTCGTTCCATTTTTCGCCCAGAGGAAAAAATGAAACAAGCGATAATCGCGAATAGTACCCAAAGACAGCAACGCACACAGAGAAAGAGAAAGCGAGATACTGTCAGAGAAGGAAGAAAAGAGGGCAGAAAAGAAAAGGGACAAGAGTGGGGGGCACAATTGAGAAGGCAACCAGACAGAAGGCTGTGCTGGATCTGGCGTCAATTCTTACCCCTCCTTTTTTTTTTATCCCTCTTCCCCAGTTACCCCGACGTCCACCCCCCTCCTCTCTCTGATTCTGCAGTACTGACTTGATCGTTTGTGCTGGAACCATTTGAAGAACGCGTCTGGATTCTGATCACTCACGTCGAAGTCCGCCATGATCACTCAAGCTGGGCACAAAAACTGTAGCGGACAAAGATTCGTAGTACAGTCGCGATTGTGCTGGCCTTTCGTGCCATGGAAGGGGAGTTAACGAATGAACTGAGATTCAGAAATCAGCCAATGGCAAACTGGAAGGTCTGGAAGACTCTCAAAAAGTTCCAGCAGCGATCATGGACAATCAATCAATATGATCGGTCACGCCGTCTATATACACGTTGTCGACATTGCGTGACTTGGCGTCTCCGTTTCTGACTGAAGTGAGGGCTTCAATGAGTTTGGCATGCATGAGTAAATTGGCTTGGCAGTGAGAGGATTACGATTTTTTTCGACCTTTTTACGAGTTTTCGACTTTTGTTCGCGTTGCATGAATTTTTTCACTGCGATGATGCGCAACATGATCGATGCGCAACTCACTGCTCTCACTGACAGTGCCTCAGCTATAGCTATGGCTAGCTATAGCTAGCCAGAACATGCCAGAACGGTCTACGCGAGGTCCAAATCCAGTGTGTCAAAACAATCTGCCATCAATCTGCCTCAAAACCTCCGTTCAATTCAACTTTCAATCTTTTTTCAATCGGACTTGATTATTGGAGAGGGTCTCAGGCTCACAGCACGTCTGTTGAAATCCGTCTGATTCGATTCGCTAACTCCAGAGTGCTTGGCATCTTCCTTGATCCCCAAGCCGAAAATCTTCTGGATCTCTTGCATCGGTTTTCAAAAGACGGAGTTACAGCACTCCGATACATCGAACGAAGAAAGGTCCAGGGCTGTTGAATTCGATTTGGAAAAATGGAGGCGTACGGCTATGGAGTCCCTGCACAGCCCTACACCTACGCATACCCTCAGGAGTATGCCACGATGACCTATCCCGCAGCATACGGAAGCTACTACACAGCTGTACCGGAAACAACAGGTGAGCAGGTCCCTCATCGCCCCCTTGTTTGGATTCAGACTCAGATACGTTCTTCAGCAGCTCGACTCTCTCAGCTGTGTTTCCTGTAGGAGTTCCATCTGTTTGTATACCCCAAAACACCAGTGCACCTCTGTGTATCCAGCTGTGGGACTCAAGTTGATCTTCATAAATTACTCTGTTGGATATGTAAGAACAAACACACACGTACCACCTTTCGCCTTTGTCCGGGCTTGGCCCTCCCGACCTCTGTTTCCTTGCTGCCGCCATCTACTCAGAATTTGCTTCTGTTCCCACTTTCACTTTACCGCCTTCCCCGCCTCTTCCATCTTCTCTTTGCAGCCTACCAGCCGATGCAGGCAGCAGAAGTGGCCACACGCGCTCCCCCCATGGGAGGGATGGGAGGCATGGGAATGGGTGGGATGGGAATGAGACCCTGGATGATGCAGCAGCAACAGGCAGAGTACATTGATCCCGCAACCGACGTCAGGCCTTGTGCCCCCCCTCCTGTTGCCTTCAAGAGAGGCAAGCGGTGCTGCGGGTGCTGTTGAAAGCAAAGTTAGCGGAGACTGACTCACTGGCTCACTCAGTCCCAGTCTTTCTCCCTGCAAGGCCGGTCGAATGAGTGAAGCGGGGGGAGGGTAGATTGACGGAATGAAGGAGAAAGAGGAGGTGACTCGGGCCATGGACCCGAGGATACGTTGTGGCAGCAATGCCTGCATTCCTCCGCACGGAAGGAGGTTTGCATGCATCTGACGACGAATGATGAATGAGTCGACTCTCGACAGGAAGCCCACAGTGATGCTCTGTCTCCAGGCTGTCCTTTCATGGTCTCTGTTCTTTGAGTACAGTCTGGTGCGTGCGTCTGTTGGTCGGTGTGTGGGCTTCTCAGTTGAATACGGACCTGTTGGTGAGCGCCTAGCTGTCTTCTGGACTGTGTTGTCCTCTGCATGGTATAGAAAACAACCCTTGAGTGGACTTGCTTGGCGAGGGGCACACGACAAAGGAGAGCTGACACCTCTCTCCCCCCCCCTCTCTCCCTCTCTCTCTCTCTCTCTCTCTCTCTCTCTCCCCCCCCCTCTCTCCCTCTCTCTCTC
>JAHBMJ010005182.1:0-123497 GCA_018398765.1 Chromera velia | reverse complement strand
GTGTGTGTGTGTGTGTGTGTGTGTGTGTGTGTGTGTGTGTGTGTGTGTGTGCGCGCGCGCGTTCTTTCTCTCTCTCTTTTTTCCTTCCTTCCTTTCTCTCGTTTTTTTTTCTAGTTTTTTTTTCCTTTCTCTGTCTCTAATACTCTCTATCTCTTTTTTTTTTCTTCGTTCTTTCTATGTTTTTAATTCCCAGTGTTTTTTCAGAACCTTTTCTAATATAAAAAATGTTAAATCTAAAAATATATATAACTCGATCGATCTAATCTAGGATCTAATTAAGCTTAAAAACTTTTACATGCAGTGAATTTCGAAAGTTTTAATTTACTTTTTAATTTAAGTCACCTTTAATTTAATTATATACAGTTTTTTAAACAATTTTTAAAGTAAAAACAAATTTAATTATAAACTTTATTTTATTGTACCAATACTATAATTAATTAATCAAAATATCAATCGATAAAGCTTTCAGATGGATTGATTGAGCTACATTGATTGATAAATAATAATGATGTAGAGTTGTTACGTTAAATGACTAGTTAAATGATATAACATTAATTAATGTTATAGATTTAATTGTATATAAAGCTAGATTTAAAGTCTGTATCTTTTATGATTAATTAAACCAGAACATTAATGTTATGCTATGCTATCTATGCTAAAAACTTTAATAATTAATCTATTAAAATTAATCTATAATTTTACAACTTGAATTAACATGAACCAAATTCAGAGCATTCAGTAGTAGCGTACAGTCAGTACTAAACGTGTTGTATAAAAAATAAATATGAAATCGTCAGGGATCTACAGGGATCCCACAGTGTCTAATTCAATGGTAAGGAGCCCTGGAAGCTCCCCCAAGCTCTAGATACTGAGCGTTTTGGAAAAGCTGAACCGCTGGCCGGATGCCGGGGCCCTTTTCCTGATTGGGTGGTGACGGGGGGGCCACATGGGGGAACGTCGTCCACCCGGCGTGTGGAGGAAAGAGCACCTGTCCCTGCGCGTGTGGACCCGGCAATGGCATTCCGGGGGGTGCGGGGGGACGGATCACTTGCGTATGCGGAATGGGGCCTTGCACAGAAAAGGGGAGAGAGGGAGCGTTGTGGAAAGATACCGTGTGGGATTCAGTCGGAGCCTTCTGAGTCGGCACGCGGTTGGCCATGCGTTCCCTTTCCTGCCTTCGTTGTATTGAGGACATGTCTAGGACAGGAATGACTGGGGGGGAGGTTTTTGCTCCTGCCCCGTGTGTGTGTTTCGCTTCCGATGAGGCAGACGAAGGGGGAGTCAGTGCTTTCCCCTCCTTCTCAAGTGGAGATGGGGAGAGATTAATCGGATCATCATCTGGGTGCAGATTTTCCACTTTTCCTGTCCCTGCATGACCTTCTCCTTCTCTTTCTCCAGCGGTCTCCTGACTCACACCTCCATCTCTCGTGAGCCTGGCTGGAGGTGCGCATGAGGAAGGCAGGATGCAGACAGGATTCTCCTCAGTCTCTGCCTTCTCTGCATCAAGGGCAGGGGATCCCTGTGCGTCCTCTCTTTCCCTTTCCCAGACAAACGAACCTCGCTCTCCTTCTCTCTCTCCAGTGTCCTCCCTTCCCTCTTCACCTCCACAGGGGGGGTCGAATTCTGCTGTTGTCTGACCTCCCAGAGGAAAAAGGAGGGGCGCCTCGGGAGATGCCGCCTGGCTCTGCACAACGGATTGGGGGTAGAAGTAGACAGAGGAGGAGGAACAAGGGGGAGAGAAGGAGGTGGACATTCCCATATCTTCTCTCTCATCCACTTCTGTCCCCTCCATCTCTCGAAGGTGACGGTCATCTGAGGGTCCGATTTGCCTCTGCAGGTCCCTGATGAGTCCTCTGCCCTCCTCTCCCCTCTGTAGAGGGGATGCAAGGAATCTCTCTCTTTCCCTTTCTGCAACGTCTCTTTCTCCCTCTTTGGAAGAGTCTCTGAGCAGAGAGGTGAAAGGCCCTCTCTGGTAATTCATTCTCGCTACAACCGTGGAAGGAAGAGATGACTGCGACATTTTTAAACCCCCTTCCGGTTCTGCTGGTGACCCCCGACGGTGCAGATTCTTTGCATTTCCTTTCTCGCCTCTCCCCTCCTCCAGATGCTCAGCCACTGCGGGGGTGTGACCACCTCCTCCGCCTCCTGTGGGACGACTGCCGCCTGCACGCAGAAGGTCTGCGAGCGCCCCGGCATGCATCAGGGCCTCCGCCTTCGGTCCGCGCGGCACCATCGGATTTGCTGCAACAGCTGCAGAAGTGGCTGAAGGGTTTTCCCTTGACCTCTCGACGGCTTGCGTGTTCTCTTCGTTGGTGCCGAAGAATAGAGAGAGAGACGGGGGCTCTGGAGTGGAGGGGGGTCGGCATCTGTTTGGGAGAGGTTGGGGTGTGGTGGAGAGGAATGGTGGGGGGGTTTGGGAGTTACTCTGCGTCTGCATTTGCGAGGCAGAGGGGGAGTCAGATCTTTCTTTCTTCTGTCCACTCTCCCACCCTTCACCTCTGGCCGGTGTATGCTGGAGGACTTGCGGATGGGAGGAAGAGGAGGAGACCGGCCGGGTGCCCGGGATCATTTCCCCCCCCGTGCCTGCCCCTCTAGGTCGTGGGAATCCGTGAGAGAGGGAGACTGGGAGGGCTGGATGGGAAGGGGGGGGAGGAACGAGGACGGTCCGGGTGGAAGGGCCTGCAGGGACAGCTGCGGTCGATCCTGACGCACGCAGGGCCGCTTCGGTGCCTGCAGGAACAGGCAGTGCCGAGCTCTGGAGAGGGTGGCGAATCAGTGCAGCTGCAGGAGGGGGGGGGCGTCTGGTGTCTGAGGGCGTCGGCTCGGGGGCACCGAGGGGCGAGGGATTTCTTTTCTGAGGGGGGGAATGGGCTTCAAAGGAGAGGGAAAGGGAGGCAGAGGCAGAGGGACGAGATCGGGACGGGGACGATTTGGTCTTTTTGGTTTGTTTTGATGGAGAACAGTTAGGAGCCTGAGCTGTGCGAATTGGCGAGGACGTTTTTCCTGCTGCAGTTTTAGGTGCTGCTTTCTTCTCGGAAGCAAATAGCGGGACTGGTGGGGTCACGAAAGGCTGCGTAGGCCCTTTGGAGGCTGAACAGGGCTGTGGAGAGGCAGTGAGTGTCTCTCCATGCTTTGCATCTATGAGGGCTTTTTCCTGTTTGTTACTCTCTTTGTCTTTGCTCTTCGAGAGAGAAACTCCGGAATCAGCCGAGCTTCTCTGCAGTTTCGTTGCGTCGGGTTTGATGATCCCACTTGAGTTCTGTCCTTTTCTGTTCTGCTGAGCACTCCTCTTTGCCTGCTGTTCAAGCCAAATGAACTCTCCCTCCTGCAAACGGAAACAATCGGACACACAGACAGAGGGAGAGAGACACAGCAAGATTGTCAGACACGAGGGCAGATGTACTGCTTTTACTGTCAACCCGCCGCATCCACAAACGACTTGTGGGCTCCTTCCGACTCTCGTGTTTGCATGCACACACGCCTTCTTTACATGCCGCATGTATCTAGTGAACGGAGCGTAGTGAGGAAGGAAAGTGTCTCCCTCCCTGACCTCAAATGTCTTGACGAAGGTCTCCAATTCGCACGTCTCGGTGCCGGTCGTTCCCTCAGAGGAGGATGCGGAGTCTGCTCCCCCTTGTGCCTTCACTTTCCTCCCACCTCCCGAGGCAGGAAAGGAGATCCGCACAGATTCCCTCTCCCCATCATTGTCTCCAGATGTCTTCTTACATACCCGCGCACAGACGGGAAGTCGCCCGTACAGGTACCTTCCTTCGCACACACGGGTAAAGAGGATCCGGTTCGTTCTGCAAACAAAGCATCGGAGGAATAGAAGGAAGACGCTGTCTCGCAAGAGGGAAACAACGGAAGAAGCATGCAAGCTCCTGCCAGACAAGATCGACACCATTCATCTATCCATTCTCTCACCCACTTATCCATCCTATCCATCCTATGCGCCAAAGAGACAGAGGAACAGAACAGAGAAGCTGCCTGTCCGATGGCACCGAATTCACCAGAAAGAAAGAAAAAAATCGTCGAAGGTAAAGGTGTCTGCCTGCTTACCTCCCTGCCTCCCTGCTGCATCCGTCTCGCCTCTTTGCTTGAAAGAAATTGATTCATACAATCACCCACTGACTGACCTTCCATTCAAAAAATTTCCGATCGCCTCATCGACCTTGTCTCCCTTCTCTGGAACGTACAGAGTGGAACCGAAGACCGGAAGGACTCTAAAGAGAGACGTGGAGAGCGAACCGGGGGGGGCTGCTACCTCAGGTGCACACGCGTGTGTGTTCGTGCAGATGTTCTGGGAGGGAATGGGAGGCTTGTCTTCTCTCTCTGCAATGGAAACAGAACTGCTTTGTTGGTGCGTGTTGCTGCGCAGTTCTGCTTGGCGTTCCTCTGCAAGCTGGTTTTTGCCTTCCAGTTTTGACTTCCGTGGACCCGTCACAGAGGTCTTCTGCGACATGTCTGATGCGGGTTTGAGAGAGGCCTGCGAGTGATCGTCTCCTCGAGATTCTGGGAGGTTCTGACAATCAGGATGTCCTCTTGTCTCCTTCTCGGCGGGCGACGTACAGTTCTGAGGTGTCGCTCCGGGTTGCGGGCTTTTCGCCCTTTTTGAAGGCTTTTCTTCTTCATGTCTGGAAGGAGCCCCCCCGTGTTCTGCAGGAAGAGAAGAGGATTGCATGGGAAGAGAAGGAGAGGCAACGGGTCCCCCAGAGACAGGAGGCAGAGACGGGGGAACGTGGGGCGTGCGGGCAGATGGGCCATGAGGGGGGTGCTCCTGCGGTTGTTGGAAAACAGAGGGGGCAAGCGGAAGTTTTTGTGAAGGGGAAGTGACGGCACGAGGAAGGTCGAGGGGGTTGACGTCTTCCCCTGCATCAGCAGCCGGGAGGGAGGGAGATGAAGCTCTGACGTGTCTGAGGGCCTCTTGGGGTGTGGGATCTCTGGGAAGTCCGTTGGGGGGTTGAGGGGCAGGGTCAGAGGGTGGGGGTGGGGGTATTGGAAAGGGAACAGGAGGGACCGAAATTGGCGCCTCACCAGTATTTGAATTTGTTTCCTGACCCCCACTTTTTTCCTCAGTTTCGTCTTTCTCTCTCCCCTTCTCCTTCTCCCCCTGTCTTCTCATCTCGCGTCCTTTCGCCTTTGCCCGTTGTTCTTTCCAGAAAGCCGACCTCTCTTCAAGAAGCAACCGCCGCCGTTCTTTCTCTTTTTCCTTCTCCATTTCCTTCTCTTTCTCTTTCTCCCTGTCTCCTTCTGCCACAGACTGCACAGACGAATGGCTTCCTCCAGTCTGTGACTGCTCCTGTTCCTGCTGCTGCTGCTGCTCACATTGCGATGATCTGCCCTTCACGTTGTCGCTGAGAACCATCTGACTTGCCAGGGCAGCTAGAGACTCTCTTCTCTCAGGAGGGGGAGGGGGAGGGGGAGGGGGAGGGGGGGGACCCCTCGCTTTGTGGGGAGGACACGAAAGACCGACCACCACATCCCCTCTCCCTTTGAATTCATCTTGTCCCTGTCCCTGGCTCTCTGTTCGCTGAACCGCCACGCTTCCCTCAGAGCTGGTTGTCTTGCACTGCAGCAGTGACTGTCTACCTCTCGAACAGGCCATCAAAGCATTGCGGGCCCGTAACACAAACGACGGAACCTGACGAGTCCCCCCGGCAGCACCGTGAGACACGCCCCCATCAGAATGCATGGGACGCTGCTTTGCTTTGGGTTCTGGAGGTGGAGCATGATTCTGCGCCTTCCCTTTCGGACATGGAGGAGAGCCGAAGGGAGCATCTTCGGTGGGGGACACCACTTTTGCCCCCGGTTTCGAAGTCTGTTGACCGGGGTGATCTGTCTTCTGCTGCTGCGACTGTCGCCCCTGTCGTCCATATTCTTTTCGTGTGGCCCTAAGACCATTGGGAGACGAGAGGGGAGGAGGAACATCTGCATTCACAATGCTGGAGAAGGGAGGGGGGACGTCGTCTTCTTCTGGAACAATGGAGTGAATGCCGAAACAAGGAGACATCACAGCTGTCTCTGATGTATTGGCATTCAGCTGCTTCTTCTGCTGCTGTCTCTGCTGAGAGACGTTGCAAGAAACCTTTGGAGCCACCTGCTTGACAGGTTTCCCCTTCTTGAGAAGACGCTCCTCCAGTGAATGCCCCTCTTTTTGTTTTGATTGGGCAGGTGGCTGTTGCTGCTGTGAAGCTGCGGCGCGTGGTGGTGGAACGAATGGAATTCGAGTGGAGCGGGTTTGCGTATTCTGTTCTGCTCTCTCTTTCTGTCTCTGAAACAGAGGCAAGGGCCGAGCTAGGCGTTGTTCTGCCTCCTTCTCCTTCGCAAGCAAAGCGACGGTCTTTCGGAGAGACGCCACCTCGGAGGCGACTACATGGAGACGGGGCACGTCCTTGGAATAGGAATTGGGGGGTGGGGTGTTGGTTGGAATGGGGGGAATGCTGTCAGGGGCTGTTGTGGGGACGTCCGGGGTGCTCTGGAGAGAGGCGGTGGGGTGGACTAGATGAGCATCGTGCTGGGGGGTGAGGGAGAAGGACGGTGAGGTTGCAGGAAGGGAGGCAGGGATTGTCCCTGATGGGGGAAAGGTTTCCAAAGGAGAAGGAGAAGCCAATGTGCCAAACGGCATAGGACCCTGCAAGCAAGGAAAGAGAAAAAAGAGGTATGTGTTCATTTGGCCTTCGAAGAGACAGAAAGGAAGGGAGAAAGGGAGCCAGAGGCCAGGCAGCGGACAAAGGATGGCAATGAAGCGGGGAAGAAGGAGCGAACCGAAGTGCAGTTTGTGAAATGGAGTCCAGGACTCAAGATCAATTCTGAGTAAACGGATGGATGGGTGGATACGTCATTTTCGCTTTCAATAATGGCGAAAATGGTTGCGGCGTGCAGTGCAGACCCTTCATGTGTCTCGTTGACTTTCAGGCCTCACTCACCTCTGTCTGGGACATTGTCAGAGACATTGGTTGGGCTCCGACGTCAATTCCTTGTTCTGGAAAGTGTTCCTCTTCTCTCACGTCTGCTGTGATATTTCCTCCACACCCGATTGCTTCTCCTTCTCCTCGCCTGGCTGCTGCTCCTCTCTCTGCCCTGCCGACTGCTGCTGCCGCTGCGGCTCTTCTTTGAGTGTCTCTGTTCTTATCCTTCTTTCCCCCTCCCCAAGAGAAGCACGAAGCTTTCAAGCCCTCGACCTCCCTCTTCAACCTGTCAACCGAAGTGTTCAACGACTCGACGCGCCCCTGAAAAGAGAAGAAAGGATAACATGAGAAGACACGACACGGACACGAAAAGCACGAACATCGCAGGAAAGAATTGCACCAGTTTTACCCGTCTCAAGGAAAACCAAAAAGGAAACCATCTGGTGCAACAGAGAAAGGAATAGTCATACACGTAAACTGTACACTAACAGCCACCCAATATCAAGACACCCTCCCACGGAACAAGCCAACTGATAACGGGTCAACTTGGAAACGAAAGAAGATTAAAACCCGGCCTTCATCGCAACCTAAACCCTCCAACCAACTGGGGGGTCTTCTCCATCCATCAAAACATCCGTCTGTCTTCCCATCCAGCCATTCAGCTGACCATCAGGACCGTGTTTTCGTGCTGTTTCTGGACCACCTTCTTGCGGAGGCCGTCACGCTCCGCAGCTGCTCCGGCAAGTGCCAAGCGGTGCTGCAGACAGAGACGGTAAGAAAGATGCTAGAAGGATTATGCTGTATACAGACATGAAAGAAGCCCGCTGGCCCAAAGACACACACACACACACATATATATATATACACATACATACATATATTAACGTTTAGAGGGAGAAACTTCACAGCAGACTGCTCCAAAGCACCTTCTGAGAAGGGGAAACATAGAAAGGGTCATGGAGAAACGGGAACACGCCGACTTCTGCGTCAACCCTGGTCTCCTCTCTCTCTCTCTCTCACACACACACACGAGAAGACACCTGTTTCCAGCAGACGGGCGAACAGGAATGAATAATCAGGAAGGGAGGCAAGTAAGAGGGCGTAGAGCGCCCCTTGGGAGACGGCTCTCACCTCTCTTTCGGCTTCCTCTCGTCTTTCAGCCTCCCGTAGGAGCCTCTCCGCCCTCTCGGCTCTGGCTTCCGCTGCAACTGCCCGATCCCCGAGCGCCGCGTTTTGTACTTTCAGTTTCCGCACCTCTGCTTCCCGTCTCTCTAGAACGTCCAGAAGACGTCTTCCGACATCCTCAGGGGGCAGGCAAGCAGGAGAGGGCCCACTGGAAAGGTCCAGACCCTCCCCCCCCTCTGCATCACCTCCTCCCCTCTCCACAGCCCCCAGCATCAGACGGAGTTGGGCGTCTGCAGATTTGAGGGCTTCCGTTTGGCGCTGTGCTTCCCCCGCCTCTGCCGCCAGTTGGCTTGCCCATTCTTCAGATATGTCCAGTCGGCGCTTGAACATGTCTCTCTGAACAGAAAAAAAAAAAAAGAAAGAAAGAAAGAAAGGGAACATGAGCGCATGAACACATCACCTCACATAACGTCCATCGAGGAACTTTCTGTTGTGAAAGAGAAAGGAAGAGGTATTTCACGAGACCGAGAGAGCAGTCAGCCTTGCGAGAAACAAACTAGACCTTTGCTTTCTGTTGTTGACACAAAACAAAACCGAGACGACTCATCTTACCTACCTCAGCGGCTGTCTGTTGCATCCTCGTTGCACTTGCAGCTGCTGCAGTCTCTGCGTTGGCTGCTCTAGACAGCGCCCTGGTGAGATCCTCTCTGCAGGGAGGCAGGCAGGCAGACAGGCATGCAGGAAAGAAGGGATGATGACTTTTTGTGCTGTTATCCATAGTCAAACACAGAAGCGAGACGAAACAATGAAACAACCAACAGAAGAAGTAAGAACAAGACGCAGACGCAGAAAGAAATGCAGGCCGGCAGGGATCTACAAATCATTTACAAAGAGAACCAATTAATTTGTTTCTCTCTGTCTGATGTCAGTGCCGACCTAAGCATCTTGACTTTCATTTTCGCCTCCTCTCCCTCGTCCCCCTCTCCTGTCATCTCAGCAAGATGACAGACCCCCTCAGGAGCCCCAGAAGTGGGAGGGCCGAGGGGGGCGCGTGCGTGCGTCCGTCGCCCCCTCGCTTCGACCGCTGGTCCGATTTCGTTCCTTTTCAGAGGAGACGTTGCGGGGCGGTTGCGGGGTTTTCCCTGAAGGGTTCCGAGTGTCTGTTGGGGGGGCACGAAGGGGAAAGAGGAAGAGGAGGGACCTCCTTGGTGGTGCTGATGTTGAGGAACTTTGTTTCTCGCTTGGGTTGGTGCAAAAGAGGGGGAAGTGGAGAGAGACAGCAAAGAGACGTCAGCGGCTCGTCTTCGCTCTCGAACTCCCGTCGAAGATCGCGGGTTCTGTTTCGATTGGAACGAGAGGGCTGTGGAGTGTTGTTTCATGCTGGCTGCAGAAGGAACGTTTGGGGGAGGAGTCATTACCCCTTGATGCATTCTCTGTCTCGAGGCCAAACCGAACCTTTCCTGCTGGGGAACCAAGTGCATGGGCTGCTGTAAATCCTCTCTCTCTTTTTCCTTCTCTGTGAGAACCCAGGAGACAGTAGACGCTCCTTGTACAAACGAAGGGGCAGCGACTGTGGGGGGAGAGGGAGACGGGGAAGACGTTCTGAGTATGTTCTCCTGAGGTCTTTGTGGAGAAGAACGAGGGGCGATCTCTCGATCTCTCTCCTTCCGGCAGTCATTCTGCCGTCTCTCTACCCATTGGGCAGGGGAAGGAGACGGAGAAACAGCGGCTTCCTGCTTGCCCTTCTCCTGCTGATTCATCGACACAGGAAGAAGGTGAGTGCCTTGGTCAGTCAGTTGAACACTCAATTCTGTAGCCCCCCCTCTCTGTCCCTCATGACAATTTTCTTCTTCCGCTTGCCTCCCCACGACTAGGTCCCCCCCCCCTCCCTCTTCATCCCTAGGCTCTATTGAGACCATTCCCCCCTCACCCCCCTCGCAGGTAGTAGCCGCCCCATCAAGAAACGAGTAGGTCAAATGAGGGGGGTCTCCTCCTGAGAAGTCACGACCCTCAAAACTCTCTCCTGAAGGAAGGGAGGACTCAACCCTCCTGCCGTCACTAGAGGTTCGCATTCCAAGGAGTCCAGATTTTTCGTACAGTTTCAAAATACCCCCCTCACCCCTTCTCAAATGCCCCTCTCGGTTCCCCCCCTCCCCCAGCCCTTCTCGGGGGACATCCCCATTCCCCCCAGGCACGGTGTGGGACTCCAAGAAATCCACCGACTCTGATTTTCTGAGGGCTCCTCCCTGCAGGATGCCCGCCTCTTGGTGCTGTCCACCAGAGAGGCGACTGGGAAGGGTCATAAGTGCATTTGCTTGAGTGTCTGCGCCTACTCCGTCCTTCACTGACAAGGATTCTTTTAGGAATCGGATCTTTGCTGTCGACATCGAACGACCACTTTCCCTCTCCTCTGCGGGAAGGGAGAGGACGGACATTTGGGTCCGTCTTTCTTTCTCCGGCTGCTGTCTGTTTCCTCTCTTGTGTTTGTCTTCCTCGTGTGATGCATTTCCTTCTCTGGTTACATTCAGTTGTGCCTGCTCCTCAGTATTTCTGCACTCTGCGTTGAAGCAGGCAGACGAGGAAGAAATAGATGAGGAGGGGGGAGGTTGAAGCAAAAGACCAGGGAGGTCCAGGGGAGGGCGGATGAGGGCACTTTCAGATCTTCTTTCGCCCTTTCCTTTCATGATCACCCCACGCCTCACATCACCAACCCCCCCTTTCCTAATTGTGTCCTCTATGAAACACCCCCTGTCTAGGAAGGAGGCCGACCTATTGAGCTGCAGAGCATTCTGATCCCTCTCTCTCTGCTGTCGGGCAAGACCATACTCCTCATACAAGTAAGGGGTAACAGAGGAGGAAGAGGAGGAGGAGTGATGATACTCTCCTTTCCCTCTATCTCTCTGTCGGCGTCCTTGTTGAAGACCCCCTTCCATCCTCTCAGACACAAACGAAGACGAAGACGGCTTGTGAGGTCCCTTACATCCAACATTCCTTCCCCTCTTTGCCCCTTCACCACTCCTTCCCCCAACAAGAGAAGAGGGAGGGGGTCCCTGGACGTGTCTCGAAGCGCATGAAGAAGAGTTGAGACGTTGGGAGGACGTACGAGGAAGTCCATTCTGCAATGAGGAAAGGAGACACGGGGGGATGAAACGAGAGAAACAGACTGAAGCCATAGATACCAGGCTAAGTTTGTCACCAGAATGCGGGAAGTGACGTTTTCAGGCGCTTGAACATTACCTTTTCGCAAGCAGAAGAACGGACAGACCTGTGTGGCCCGAAGCGCATCTCCTTGTCGCACCGCGTTTGAGGACGCAGGAAAGGACGAGATGGTCGTGGCAGAGAGAGAAGCAAAGACGCTCGATTCGTTTGAGTAGCAGAGTCTCTGCTGTGGTGGTTGTAGCAGATCGCTGTCCATCTTGAGAGGCCGAACAACACTTAGTCGGAGAAGCTCAGTCTGACTGTTGCAATTCGAGGTCCTTGCCCTTGACGCAACAGGCGCGCAAAAAAACCGCCCTGGCAGTGCGCGATATCACTCTTCATCTGGAGATATGATCGATGGCCTTCCTTCATCTCTTGTCTTTCTATGTACACTTCCCGCAACTCCATTGTACGCATCAAGTCGTCGATCCGAATCCGTTCAAGTGACTGTTGCACGTGAACATGGGTCGATTCTGACATGCAGTTTCTTGAAGTCTGAACCGATACGACACCGATACGCATGCAAGTCGAGGTTGAGACCGCCGGGGCCCGGCCGCCTGCGGGCGCGGGGGCCGGACCGCGCCGCGAGTTCTGCACTGAGCGCCGCTCAAACTCCGAATCTCAACCACAGCTTGCGCAGTATTGCGCAGTTGATCGACCAGATCCTGAGTCCAAACGTTGTGATCGCCATCACCACGTGCTTCAGTGACTTCTATCGAGTAGAAAGGCGTAGGTGATCTTTGTTTCCGTGTGACCGATTGACTTGCTGACTGACAAGGAACCGCAGCGTTTTTGTTCTTCTCCTTTCTTCCGAAGCCGCAGCGCGATGGCACTCCATCCAACTTTCAGTCCCGTACACACTCCCAGCCTGATTCATGATCTTGCTGGTCTCAAGTCTCGAAAAGACACTGCAGTGTGGCTTTCTGAAGGGACAAAAGTTGTCACTGGGTGAGTCTTTAATTTTCGCAAACTGTTTTTCTTCTGCTGCTCTTTCTTTTCTTCTTTTCCAGTCGTGCAACAGAAATCACACACTTGAAGAAGAAAGAAAGCCAGACAGGAGAGGACAAAGTCTATTCACATGAGATGCAAACCTCTTCCTATGCCTGTGCGAATCTCTTCCCTTACTGCTCTGATCAGATACGGCCCCGGAACTGTGGTAAAGGAACGAGGAGACGGGATCGTGGAGGTGGACTTCAACGTTCGTTCGTAGGTCTTTTGATCACTCTCGTTTCTTTCACTCTTTGTCTGACAGTCTTGCCGCTGTATGCCTTTCAAATGGCCGCTGTGGTTTCTTTAATTCTGTTACCACTCTAAGTTCGCTGTTGGGACCCGAATTTTCAGCAGCGCTCTACTTATCTATCTAAGTTCTCGCAGTGCTACGCTGCCCTCCCGGACTTTTTGCTTAACCAGAAAAGAACCCACGCCTCCTTTCAGGAAGACCCAGAACTCCTTCTGCTTCGCTGATCTTTGTTTTCTTTGGTTGCTGTTCAGTCCTTCCGGCCTCCCTGAGAGACTGACGGACCGACTGAGCTGTTTCTTCAATTCGGATTCATTTTCATTCACTGCTCGTCTCCATTGTTTGATTGCAGTTCGGTCGGGGCTTCTTGAACAGAGATGATGTCAGAAAGGTCAGAGGTGCCCTCCAGTCTCTCCTCCCCTTTCTCCCTCTTTCTGTTCCTCCCTCCTTCCTTTCTCTCTATGTTTGTGTGTGTATGCGTTCGCGCGCACGTCACATAGTGCACAAAAGAAAAGAGTCCCACAGGGTGGGACAGATCGAGTGTGTCTCTCCTCTTGCCACTTGTTGCAACGTCCCTCCCTCCCTCTCTGTTCTGCCTGCCTGCAGGATCTGGAGGCAGAGGTGCTGACTGAGATTGAAGGGCTGAGGTCTGAGGGCGAGCGGCTGGTGGCTGAGAGTGAGTCAGGGAGGGGAAAAGGAAGATTTGGTTGTGGGAGAAACAGGGAAAAGGGGGACTCTTGCAAGCTAAAAAAAAGAGTTTTGTGGGTGGTTTTGCGCTTTCTTTAGACATTCCATCTGAAGCACAGGCTGGTGATCTTGTCCTCCCTTCACTTCTGTGTTCGGATGCTTTGCCCTCGTACAACGATTTCTCTTTCTTTGGTCTTTGCAGTTCTCCTTTTGATTTTGATCACAGTGCTTGCTTTTGATATACTTCCGTTCAGGCTTGGCTTGTTTCCTGATTTCTTTCCTCCATCACTTCCTTCTTCTGTCGTTGCTGTTGCTTTCTTGTGTTTCTCTTCTGCCCTTGCCTTGTATGAGCAGAGGATCTGAAGCAGGCAGCGTGGCTCTTCGAGAAGGCACTCCGATCTGTCCCCTACGCCAAGCACGACCTTGCAAAAGTCAAAATTGTCAGTCAGTCAACCAGTCAGTGACCGTGCCTTTGCCGCCGCGTGGCCCTGAACTGAAGAGGCTGGGGGTCTGTGGGTGGTCGCATTCAGAGAGGAAGAAACAGAAAACTGCCGTATTTTGTATTCTTAAAGAGTCTATCCGCCCGTCTACAGAATAGAAGACGAGACATCATTTTTTTCAATGCAAACCCTCTGCCTGCCCGACCTTCTTTGCCTGCTGTTCTGTCTACAGGCCCTGAGCAAGATCTGTCTCCAGTCCGCTGCCTGCCACCTGGCGCTTGATGACCTCGACAGGGGACTGCACAACTGCCTCCTCGCTCTGCGCTACGACCCCGCGAATGCTCGAGGTGAGCGTGCACACACAGGCGAAAGAGAGAGAGAGAGAGAAAGAGAGAGAGAGAGAGAGAGAGGGAGGGAGAAAGAGAGAAGACTAACATTTCTTCTCCAGCTGTGACGTGATTTGTCAAACTGCGACTGGGAGAATGAAGAGGGTGGAACGGGAGTTGTTTAAGTCAGGGAGCGAACAGAAAAAAACGGAAGGGAAGAGGGAAGAAGACAGGCAGACAGACAGATAGACAGGATGAAAGAGACCGATGCCCCCCCCTTCGCTCAGCGAAGGACCCGTTCTTTTCCGCCTGAGTGTGATCGATCTCCTGCTTCATTCATTCTCTCCATGCATGTGCGTGCGTCTCCTTTCTTAATTTTGTTGGATGCAGCTCTTTACGTCCACGGCCAGATTCACTCCCGCCTCGGGAACTTCAGAGAAGCAGACGCGACTCTTCGGAAGGTCCGTCTGCTCGTTTGTTCGTTTGTTTGTTCTGGCGTCAGTGGTTGATGGGGTGCTAGGGGCAGGAAGCAGGGTGGGAAGTGGAATGTCCAAAGAGTGAGTGAGTGATTGGGTCGTTGAGTACGTGCGTGGAAGAATAGCGAGGAGGCAGGCCTGCGGCATCTCTCTCTTTCTCTCTGTTTATCTGTCTGTGTGTGTGATGGTGTGTGTCGTTTTTTTTGTCGCTGTGTTGCGACTCTCCAATAGAAGAAAAGAGGTACCTGCCTGCCTGGTTTGTCTGTCTGTATGGCTGGCTGGCTGGATGGATGGATGCAGGCCTTGAGACTGCACGGCAGCGACAAGAAGAAGGGACTCTCCTCTGAGATCCGCAAAGAACTGAAACTGAACAGGGTCGGTGAGAAATAGATAGAGTGAATGGGTGGGTGGGTGGGTGGATGCAAAGAGAAGAAAGGAGAGAGGGAGACCTTCCGTTTTTCTCCGCTCGTTCCTTTTTCGTCTTCTTGCTGGACCGGGACTCTCTCTCTCTCTCTCTCTCTGTGCATGCCTTGGGTGTCCCTATCGACCTTCTTCCTTCTCCTTCCTTTCACTTGCATGCGCAAATTGGTGTAAGTTTGATCATCGCTGATTTTGGCAATTAATTCTTTTTCAGAACTGCTGGCTCTCTTTTGTTCTCGTCCTTGATCTCTTCTTGTCACACAGCCCTTTTCTCCCCCTTTTTCTGGATACCTGCCGGTGGTCCTCTTTTTATGCCTTTTCCCCTTCTTCTCTGTTACTGCCCTGTTCTCTATGTGTCTTTCGTTTTTCCACTGCGGGGCCTTTCTGTATGGGCACCGTTGTCCCCAACTTTCCTTTCTCTGCCCCTCTTCGCATATCCTGTCCCGACGTCCATTGCTCCCCCCCCCTTCTCTCTCGTTGCCCTTCAGGAGCGACTGGAGTCCGCCAGCAGAGCCGCCAAGCGTCTCCCCCCCAACTCCCACTCCGGTCAGGGTGCGGCGTCGCCCCACATGGGCGCACCCTCTGGTGGAGCACATGCCCACGCCATGACCCGTCTCCGCACTCAATTCGAAACATCCGACGGCCTGGTGGCAGCTGACCCAGGGGCCGAGTCGGGTGTCGGGGGTGATCTTCTAGTTGCCGACTCTGCCGACGAACGTGGCCGGGGTGAGTCGGATAACTCTGACACTGAGAGAAAACCGACCAAGAAAGCCCGCACGACCCGCTACTCGACTGGAGGCAACGGGGGAGCAAACAGGAGAGCGGCAGGGGGGACGGATACAGAGAGAGACGGTCTATTCGGTGCAGAGCGGTCAGATGACGATGAAGAGGCGAGGGCGTTTGAGCGACTCATGCGGCGAAGTCTCCGAGCGACGGGATTCGCAGAGGAATTCCAACGCGGGATTGCCCCGATTCCGCTCTTCCCCCCTACTGCCACTCACACAGGGAGACAACATCAAGCGCAGCGTCAGATTGCACCCCCTGCAGGCCAGCAGGCGCGGGGTGGAGGTGCGGGGGGCAACGGTGGGGGGGGCATCATGGGCCTCCTGCATCAGTCTCTGCCGACCGACACGACCATCACACCGATGCCTCAGGACCACAGTGAGTCTCTCTCTCTCTCTTTCTGTCTCTCTCTCTGTCTGTCCGTCTCTGGCTTCCTCTTCTTTCTGCCGGTATCTGTTATCAATTGCTTGTGGTTCGAGCAGCAAAGAGAGTGGAGACTGATCTTATATCTGCGAGAGCGAACTTCCTCGGACCCCTCCCCCTGCGTCCTTTTTCTTCCTTTTCCTCGCCGCGAGAAAACAACTGACCTTTCCCTGTGGGAAGATCTTTTGCGTCCCCCTTTGTCTCTCTGACCGTCTCCCTCCCTGTCTGATTGATTGATTGATTGATTGAATGATTGAATGATTGTGTTGGCCTGCCTGCAGTCCCAGTGGAGCCCTCCCGGTCTGTTTCTGAGGTTGGACAGCTCGGGCTTGTCTCGGGGGTCGCGGAGAGGGAGAAGGAAGCAGGAGAGGCCTCGAAGAAGCTGATGATGGCAGGGGGTTCGCTGAGGGGACAGGACGAGGAGGACACAGCGTCTCTGTGGATGCGTCGGGCGTTCGTTCTGATCGGGTCCCACCTGGGTGCGTTCGTTGGGGGGGCACTCCTGACGGCGGGGCTGGTCAAGTTCCTTCAAAAGTGAATGGATGAAGAAGGGAGGGAAGAGAACAGAGAGAGGGAGGGGAGGTGAAGGAGGTGACTGGGGGTGGGGTGGGGTGGGATGTTGGGAAGGGGAAGTGCCTCCGGAGGACTTGACTGGAGTGGAGGTGCGGACAAGCGTCTCCTACCTCTCTGTTGCCTTCTCTCTGTGTTGTCTCTTTCTTTCTTTCTTTCTTTCTTTCTTTCTTTCTTTCTGAGAAGTGGGTGGAGGAAGAGAAGGGAAGAGAAGAGGTGTGGATTGAATGATTCTTTCTGTTGCATGTGATGTATGGAAAGGGGCAGGTGGGGCAGGGGGGTGTCGACAGGCATTTGAGTCTGTACGAAAATGTTGTGTGGAGGGAGGGAGACGGGGCAGATGGCCTTTTCCCCCAAGTATTTGCGTGTGTGCATGCAACCAGTCAGCCAGTCAGCGGCTTGCAAGGGCTGGCAATCGCATGTTCAGAAAGGGAGGGGAGGCCGTCATTGGTTTCTCCTTTCTTGACTTGATCGATGCATGGATGAATGGGTCGTTCGGTGCGTGGATAGATGTATTTGCATGGATGTGGATCCATTCGATCACTTTGCTGTTCCCTTTGTTTGTACGTTCCTTTTTTGTTTGTTGTTGTTGTTTGCCTCTGCTTGCATCGGGGCTTTTGAATCTTTCCTACTCTCTTTACTTTTGCTTGGATGGGCCGTTTTTTCTTTGTCTTTCTCCTCTGTGAGGCAACTTGTTTCTTCTTTCCTTCCGTCCCCCTACCTTTCTTTCTTTCTTTCTTTCTTTCTTTCTGTCTGTCTGTCTGTCTGTCTGTCTTTCTTTCTTTCTTTCTCTCTTTCCCGCTTTCTCTCTTTCTCTCTTTCTTTCTCTCTTTCTTTCTTTCTTTCTTTCTTTCTTTCTTTGACCTATCGACAGGAGGAAGGCCCCCCCTCCCCCCCCCCCCTGCTCTTTTGTTGCTGCCTTCTTTCCCTCCCTTCTGCTTGATTCTCTCTTCTCTGTCCACACTCTGTCGTCTTGACTGTCGAAGGCTGAGGGGGGGGGTTGGGGCTAGGGTTGGGGTTGGAGAAATTCTTTTCGTTTGTGTTGTTGTCACACAAGTGACGCCAACAAAAAGAAACGGCTTAATTCTTGCGTTGAAGGAAGAGGAGAAAACCCGGCGGGCGTCACACAGACAGACAGAGTTGCGCGCCCGCGTGAAGAAGGGAGAACGACGCAGACAGACCTGTGAAAAGGAAAGAGATGGGTGGAAAGGAAAGGAAACTTGAGCTCTGCGTGGAGTGATTCGCTCCTTTGCTTTTTTTTTGGTTCGAGCAGTCGTTTTCCGCATTTGTTTTCTGTCAAGGCAGACGGCTCTCGAACAGCCTTTTTTTTTTTCCTCAGACATGTACTGCTGAGATGAGATCGGGGTGGGTGGTAGAGTGGGGAAGGGGGGGATCGTCGGGCAGCTCCAATCGTGGGCATGCAGCTCGGTGGACTCAGCCCCCCGTCGCGTGAGTGACCAGACAGACGAGACTTTGCACTTGATTCAGGACAGCCTGACAGACCGGTACGATCACAGTGGAAATAAATGAACGCAGGCAGGGAGGTAGGCCGGGCAGGTCGAGTTTCATGAGGAGGCATGCAAAGAGCCCCTTCAGTGAGTGTGTGTCTCTGCTCATTCAAACAAAAACAGACCCGCAAGGTCACCAGACAGACAGACTGATCAGCAGACACAGCCGCAACTTCACAAACACGGAGAGAGAGAGAGCGCGCGCACGACTTCATGCTGACAGCAGTGTCCGCTCAGGTCCATGCAAACTCCAGCCTTGTCTGTCCTTCCTGCCGTGCGATAGGTCTTCAGTATCCTGCCCCCTCGAATTGCCCAACAGAGAACTTCGTCTCTTGTGTAAGTTGGCTTTTCAATCAATCTCTCAGCGCGATCAAACGCCTGGCGCGCGCATGCACAGCCTTGCCCCCACGGAGGTCTTACGCGTGTCGTTCGCCTTTGAATTGGTACAGTGCCCTTTCTGTACCTTCCGATTTCTTGCCAGTGAATTAAATTCAATTATGCATATTCCATTAATAAAGTGTCGCAAGAGCTTGCACTGCATGGTCTTCCAACTGCATGTTATATGCTTGAAGTTCAACGCGCTCAAACGACCGCAACTTGCAGTGCCACGTTCACTCGCAACTTCTGCATGGCACACTGCAATGTGTACATAAATATGCACTGGAGTTTGAATGCATATCCCAATCATTTTAATCGAAAGTAAATTAAATGGTAGCTAGGCTATTAGCAGGTTTTACACTGTGCTGTTAGGAGTAATTACCGGCCCTTCTCAGAAGGCTTTTGGTTACCATCAATTTGGTAACCGAAATTTAGTAATTGGGGAAGGCTAAAGGGACTACTGCTACCATCCCTATCGCATTTGGGAGTAATTGGGACAATTGGAATGCCCAATTAGGAATTTGGAATCCCAAATTCCCAATTCGGAGGCTGGGAATCGGAACAATTTGGAAACACTTTTTTCTATTTGAAAAACTTAGTGTACAAAGTTGTATTTTTGTGCATAAACATTTAAAAACTCAAAGATTTCAAATTTGAATACCAATTAGCTTTATATAAACATTAAACCTTAAAAGAATACAATTGGAAATTTGGATTTCCAAGTAGGGGTAATTTTTAAACAAAAAAACAAACAAAAAAAAGCTCTCTGGACCAATTTATTTTTTTCCCCACAAGAATCACAACCATAGTGGGGATACATAGGTATACAAAAACACTAGGGAGCTACACATTTCTTACATGAAAACAAACAACAAAAAAGTGAAAATGACCATTTTTTTTTTTTTGAAAATTACCCCTAGATTTCTAATTGGAAATCCAATTTTCTGATTGGAAATCATATACGTTTTGAATTAGAAATTTTTCAATTGGAATCCAATTAGAACCAATTGGAAACATATTTTTTTCATATCAAAAACTTTGTTTATAGACTTCTCGTAGTGCCCAGAGAGGAAGACAAGAGGAAGAGAGAACAGAAGCAGACAGTGTGAGAAGTTGGGGGTACGCAGAAGCCTAGCTTACGAAGATAAATCATCACTTCGCCCAGCGTACACCACCCAAGGTAGCGACAGATCCATCTCGACAGACAGCCGCCAAGGGCAATGCAGGGAACGGATGAACACGATCTTCATGAGCAAAAAACATGGGGATCAGTGAGGAGCTAGACTGACAGAATAGCTAGTTTTTCATTACAAAGCGTTAAACATCCCCACAGTTGATTGTTCATGGAAAAAGACAGACACATACATACACATACAAAGTTTAACACACCAAAGAGGAACGAACGAGAAAAGGGTAGAGCAAGTAAGGTTACTCGAAGGTTTCACGACTACCTCCACCTTCTTGGGGGGTGAGGTGAATCAGGGTAAAAATGACAGGATTGCATCGCTACTACACCATCATTACAAGCCGCAGACAAGCGCGCCATCATACACCTTGAGCCATTGCCACATGTGCACACAGAGCACAGATGCATAGCAGGTAGACGGAGCATGAGCCATACAATGCGCGTCGATGAACATGCTTGCACTCAATCTCAATGTCCTGAGGCGAGCTGGAAAGAAAGACTTTGATTGTTTAAAAACATGCGAACTCTCAATGCTCCTGCACACCAATTCATCTCATGACATAGAAGCCACAACGGCTCTAGGAAGTCGCTCTCCGCGACTTTTTCTACTCGTCATCATCTATATATAAGTCGTCATATATACCTTGTTTTCAAGAATTAATATATATCCAAAACAGGTTCAGTGGTCCACACCGGCATTAGTCCACATCTATAGGTCTAGAGTCTAGACATGCAGCCATAATTCATTTTTTGCTATATTTCCTGTCAGAAAGTCTCTAAAAGGGTTAATTGTTTGTCTTCTTTAGTAGAATTCTAGGTGGAACTCTTTTTTGTATAATCCGCATTTATCTCTAGATTTATCCAGCCATGATTCCAGCGCAAGCACCGTGTGATAAAGTGTGGTAGCCAGGTCTGAGTCTCTAGGATCACACCCACTTAAAAATTAATAATTCAGCTTTTCTTGGAACTTTTTTTCTCTAGTTTGACGAGGAAAGGACAAACTAGATCGATTGCATTACTAGATTGATTTCTAATCTGAAACATAACTAACAAAGTAATTAATATATAGACATACTAGTAAGGGTTTTAATCTCATTGCTTGGACTTTTTGATAGCATCAAATTAAAGCTATCAATATTCTAATTTTACTACTAATTTCTAGACTAATTTTAATTGATTGTAAGAAAGCCTTTAAGGCCTTCTCATTCTTTCCTCGTACCTTTTACCTTCTTGCTATAACCCCCTTCCATCTTTTTTCTTTACTTCTTCTTCCCTTTAGAATCCCCTATAAAATTTACACTTAATTAGATTTGCCCTGTTTCTTTTTTTTATCTGTTTTTAATTATATTCGATGCTAGTGTAATTATAGTCTTATAAGCTGGAACTGAAGTCAAAAATTGTTTCGAAAATCATAGGGTTGGGACTTTTTAGTAGAATCTGAGTAGATAGAGGCACAGCTCTCAATACTAATGCAAAAGAAATTGAAGGAGCTCTACGGTATAAAGAGCAACAACCTGTGTGACAGCCACTTAACAGGTCAACCAGAAAGCTTAGGGACCTCTTGCTGGGTGTCCGCACTGTACTGCACTGCTTGGGTGGAGCTAGCTGGAGGATGGCCCGCGAGCTGGTTTCCTCTAGGAGTAGCTCTTTTGTACCATATGCCGCAGCAAAGACTGACTTCCACTCTGTATAGAAATCATCCTCTCCCACACTACTTTCGCTCGCATCGTCACAATGAAAAGCAGACCGCTCGACGCAGCCGCATCTCATGCCTCAGAGAGAAGACTTCAAGACAGAAGTTCAACCACCTCTACGTGCTCTTTTCTGCGTTCGAAGACAGCGCGCGACAGATGCAGTCTTCCCCTTCACCCTTTGTTAAGTTGACCATTCTACAGTTCCATTCAATATTCTTGCTGCACTGAGTAGCTCTCCACTCTTAACCAGAAAAACACTGACATATTCAGAAGCAGCGAATATTATTTATGCCTCTTAAGAAACACCCGCAGAGTGAAAGAGGTATTCTGCAATGAAAAAAGTGGGACACATACAAGTGAATGCAAGTGTTCTAGGCTGGGTTGGCACTAGGATACAGCCAGTAGCTCCTCTGTAGCTCTTGGATATCTGGGAGTAGAGTGAGGCTAGAGAGAGTGACTGTTGCTAGCTGTCCTGGAAAGGAGACGGCTAAGTGATAGCGAGGTGAAGTTGTGGCTTGGACTGCCAGGAGTGGATGGCAGTGATGCAAGTTGGCTAGAGTAAGGAAGGTGAGGCTAGGTATGCGTACAGATGCTTTCTATAAGCAGGAGTATGAAAGAAGTAAGCTGGTAGAGGCTTGGAAGCTGTCAGAAGGTTCATAAAGGTCAGACTGTTCGAAGTTCAACTCAAAGGTTCAATTCCGTGAGTATTGGATCCTCGAGGTATCGCGGTGAGATGTTCAATTTTGAGTTGCCGAAAGACTTTCTAAAATTTCAAGTCTTCTAAAAGTCTTTCAATTTTGAATTTCTGTGGAAAACCGTGGTCAAAATCAGCGTATGGACTGTCACATAATCGGCTAAGCTTAATTTCTGTACATAGCTCGCCGCGTGTTAAACTCAATGCCGGTAGAATATAGGAAGGGCCAATTTCTGGGGCCACGATAATATGTATGCCACCGCCTAGGAGCTGCCGTATGCCGCACCGCCTCAATTCGTGCGCGTGCGCCCTGCCGCGCACTTTATATTTTTTTAGGGCCACGCCGCTTATGCGTCAGTGACTCCAAATTAGATCACAGCACAAAACTCAGTAGAGACATAAGAAACAAAAAAAATCAAGTGTTGAATCGAATATTTTGAATGATGACAATCGCAGTGGCACTGTCACAACTTGCAGAGGACAGACACTCGGCGCCTTCAGCAGCCATCAGTCATAGGACAGCTGGGTCACCGTGCAAGCTAGCACCTCCCAACAACATATAACAAAAATGTAAAGAGACTAGAAATGACACCCTGAGAAAGATTCTCTTTCAATCAGAAGAGATATGAAGAGATACGGTCACAAATTGTAAGATCGATTCCAAATATTAAAGGAAATTTCATTTCGATCAATGAGATGACGCAAGAGGTGGGTAAGAAAAGAGCAGCCCGGGAACATGCAGTTGCCAGATGCTTGTTCGAACGATAGGATAGGAAGACTGAAATCGTCATTACGCAAAAGCAAATGGGAGTGCTTTGAATTATTGCACTTGCCTGAAATGCCTGAAAAGATCGTGGAGACGATGTATTCCCCTCTTTGAAAGTAGTGGCTCTTTGTAAAGAACAAATCCACAGTCATACGAACAGTTAGTCTGTCGATGTTTCCTGCATGTAAGATGCCATACACTATATATATCATTTAAGAGTTATTGTTAGGGGTTTGGCTCAAAAATTGGTTACTAAAAAAATCATAACTTAATTTATACCAGTTATTGGAGGCCTCCAAACCCCCTGGGACTGGACTTTCGTAACCGTAAAATCAGTCTGTTCTAACATCTTTATAAAAAATGTTAGAAAAGTTGTTTAAAAAGTAATAGAAAACTGATAGAAAAGTGATAGAAATTAATGTTAAAAAAGTTGTTCTAGGGGTGGTCTTTAGATAGATTTTCTTTTAGTTTAGATTTTTTACCCCCTCCAAACTAATATATTGATTAATATTGATGTATCTAAAAAATCTTAAAAAAAAAAATATAAAAAATCTATGGTGAAAGCGGCCTGAGCGTCGGCCTAGGCGTTGGCCTTTCACGAGACAATCAACCTCAATTCTGATATGACCGAGTGGAGCCATATTGATGGATCACTAGATCGATCGCAGAGTGGACAGATCGAATCAGGTCAATTAGACCTCTATCGGTAGCTAAAGAGTAGTAACACACTGTACTGTCAGTCAAGTACTAATTAAGGACAATCACCAGACGAACATAACGATCACTAATGATCTGATTCACACTCTTTGGGTGACAGGCAGTACACGGGCGGTGCGCTACTTATACCACTGGCGACGAGGCTGCCCTATGACGAAGGTATAAGCGTGATCGAACTGAGGTGGTTCACAACAAATTCAACGCTTCACCGCGGCTTCGAATTAGGGGTGTCACAGACTAGGTCACAGAAAAAAAAAAACACATATCTCGATTTGTCAGAAAGTTGTTTTTTCTTTCTCTAAAACAACTGTTGTTTAGCTGTTGCGCGGGTTGCCCTGCTGGAAGGTGCATGGGCCAGGGAGGAGTTACCATGTTTAGATTAGTTAGATTAGTTAGATAGATTTTTTTTTTTTGAAGATCTAATATAAATAATCTATCTAGCGACCACCCAAAGAAAGTTATTAGAAAAGTGATAGAAAAGTGATAAAAAACTGATAGAAAAGTGATAGAAAACTGATAAAAATTTGGACCCCTAATTTTTTAGATTATTTCTATCACTTTTTTATTAGTTTTCTATCACTTTTCTATCAGTTTTCTATCACTTTTCTAGCAGCTTTTCTATCAGTTTTCTAACATTTTTTGTAGGGATGGTTTTATACGTAGAAGTATTAATTCTAAAAAATGTATAACCTAATCTTTTTTGGTTATATAAGGCCCATCTTTGGTGCATGTCTGTCTTGCCGTCTCCATACAATCGTTTCACAATATTGCTGAGCGGCATCATCCACCACCCCTTTCTTGAAAAACGTTTCATTCAGACCGATTCAGATGTGAAAGGCTTTAAGAGTTTTCAAGTGTATGACCAAGTTTAGGGATAGCTATCGTATCAATATTATATTATATCATATCGTATCGGTATCGGTATCGAAGTATCGACTATTGGTTCTTTCTTGAGTGGCCGAGTATTGGTTAGTATCGGCTTGCTTGAAGCTTGTGAAGGAGTAGCTGGGCTAATATGTGGCAAGGCGCGCGCCGGGCCGGGCCTCAGAGCTCGAAGACCGGGCGCGGCCGGGCCTATACAGTAATACGTATACCGCATCCCCATTGGCAACCGTAGCTCCATCAGCCTCCATGCATGGATGAATGCGGAACCGGCTCCATACAATATACACTGAATTCAGCCCCAGCAGCCAAAACAGCCCAACTTCAAAAGTTGGCTTCAAGACAAGACTACATGTACACTGCATCCGATCTAACAGAGCTTCATTATTTCTGTTTTCTGAACAAAACCGCTTCTAGACAATCAAAGCATCATAACTGCCAGAAGGGGAAAAAACAAGCTAAGGTGTGGGCATATTATAAACGTCAGGCGGATAGAAATTTCGTTTCTTCAGCATACAGAGTTGCTTAACCCGTTGTTGCCCTGTCGGAGTTGGCTTACTGGCCAACGTCCAAACAGCTTAAGGACAGTATAGTCTAAAAATCGTCTTTCCACAGTGCTGTCTCCTCTTTTTGTGCCGTCTTGGAGCTTCAAGAGTGACCGAATCGACGAGGATGTCAACATGGGCGAACTGAAATTCGGAAAGGTCAGTCACGAGTGAGGTCACTGATCTCAATTTTCTCTTCACTCCGCTCGCTGAGTATCAACCACCACATCGCTCAAGAGAGTTCAACCTGAGCTGCTTGCTGTGTAGTTTGTGTTTTCTTTCTTTTTTGTGCTGCAAATCTACACGGTTCCTTCGTGAGTGTAGAATAGCATGTGGATGTCTACGTTTTGCTGTAAATTTTATATGCATTCACTTGCATTTGGGTGATTTTGGCATACACATCAGAATAAAATCAAGTTTAACAGTCTGCGTCTGACATGACATTTCTAGGAACGACGTGTTGATGAAGTCATTCTTAACCTCATGATATGTTGACTCTTTTTAAGAGGGGAGGTTAGGGGGGCGAAGCCTCCCTTATAGTTTGGCCTTCTAAACGTTTTAAAACCGATTTTCTAAGTAAAGTTAACTTTTTAAAAACATAAGATTTTTATAAAAAGTTTACAGTTTTACGAATGATACCGTTTGCACTAAGTAGTCAAATACGGTGAGATCTGTCATGAAATCGGATTTCGGTTTGTTCCCCTTATGTTTGAGATATATGGGAGACCAGGAGAGGGGATAATTCGTTTTTTGAAAGAGATGGCAAAGTTGGAGGCCGGAAGAGTGAGAGGAGGAGAGAGAGACGAGGCAGTGCAGACAAAGCTAATGGACTGGTATTATAAAGTTCTTTCCTGTACGCTTCAGCATTTCGTTGCCGCAAATCTTCTCTGTTCAATTCACAGCAGGAGGAGAACCAGAGGGCCTTTCTAGCCTGAATGCTTTCTCAGTAGAGAGGTCGCAGCGTTCTCCGGGTCTTTCGACTTGGAAGGCGCAAACTAAGCGATCCTTTGGTAATTGATTCTTTGTATACAAACAAGATGCAAACGCATGAGAGGAAAAGAAGAAAAGAAAGTTGAGAAAATAAGGGGCAAATTAACGGGAAGGGTCTCTTTGAAGTTGTTTTCCGCCGTCAAAAGGTAGCTTTTGTCAAGGGGACAAACTTTTAGAAAGTTTTTGCCCTGCCTCTCCCCTCTTTTCGTTGTTCTCCGAGTCCTACTCTACCGTCGCTTGAGAAATAAACCACAGTAAAAGTGATCAATAAGCAGTGTTCCTAGATTCAGAAGAGACGGGACGAACCGGAACCTTTTGACAGACTAAGCTAGATCCGCCTCTCATATACAGGAACGTGACATGCATAATAAAAACCTTAATCATCAGTTTTAGCCTTGTACGCTAAAAATTTTATGTCAGTATTGAAATTATCGACAATACCCCCTTTTTTTGGAACCTTAAATTCCGATACGATACCGATTCGATACCGATACAATACGATAGCTATCCCTAAGGGTCCAAGTCTTGCTTATTCCAAAAAAAAAGTTTGAGACTGTGACACTGTTTGTCGGAAGAACCCTACAAAAAAGTTAAGAAAAGAAAGAGCTAGACACTGCTTGTCTAGGGGCGCCTTTGCCCATGAGCGCACACAGCACTTATACGTGTTCGTTATCAGAAGGTGTGTGAAGCAAGGCTACTTCACTTCTAACCATCAATCAAGTCTCTGACTTATCTGACTCCATCATTCTGTATTGCCGAATTACTGTTTACATGCATTTATGTACATGCAATTAATTCTGTATGTATTGATCTGCAAGATGCGTACGTGCTCGGTCATGGCTCTCTGGAGGCGTGCTGTGTGGCTAGACCGGTTGGCCGGTGCCGGCCCGCTTGCACGTTCTGCTCACCCCCCCATCTTGCAAAGATCTATATCTTTCTTCAGTCATCCTTGTTCTGTCATTTGTTCTTCTCTGCTCATGAAAATTCCTTCCCAAGCCAACACGGCTTAGTCAGCGCGTTGGCCATCTAGACCTCTCTCCTGCACCAAGTCACTGACCCTCTAGTCCGTCCGAGTTCCTGTATGATGAAATCAAACATCCCCTGTGAGGTACCGTCTGCTGCTATACCCGTTCTCAACTGTTCAAAGAACAGGTTGCAATCAGTAAAGAATTGTATTTTCGGTTCCTGACCCCACAGGTGGGTTGCGAGTGTCTTCAAACGGGGAAAATGCTTGATGACGCTTTCGAAGCTAGTTGCTTCTGCTGCTGTGCTACTCCCATGTTTGTGGTTGTGGCGTTCAGTGTACTATGCTATGGTGTTCTGCCACGGGTTGGCTTCCTGCATTGCTGTCTCTGGAGTCCATCCTTCTTCAACCAAGAATATTAGCCAACCCAACCTTCCACTATAGGTCGTTCGCGAGTAGGAGCTGTCACCTAGCACAGCTAGCATGACTCTCTTGAATCGTTTCAGTGCCCGCAGACGGATCGGCTCTTTCTTCTCCTTCAGCATTTCTAGGACCCTGACTGCTGCTCTGACAACTCTCCTGCATGGTCGGGTGGAGTGGCAACTGAGCTCATCTGCCCAGACACGTCTGGAGGGTCATGTGCGCACCATCCAATGCAACACACCATTGATACTCTACATGAGCGGCTCCAATCCCCCCTCCTTCTCCATTTCGGTTGCGGGTTTGAGTTTTGTAGCTTTCACTTCCCTCTCCTTTCTCTTTTCTTCGATCGTTCTCCAAAGGGCATCTGTGTTGACCCCCCTGCTGTATGAGTTCTGAGACACCTCCACTGTCTCATTGAAGAAAGAGAAGTCCATGCCAGCATACTTGATGCTGGCATCAGAGGGAAGTTCGGAGAGGTGTCCCCATTCAAACCTGCTTCTGAGAAATGCAATTTCTTCTGCGGTCTCTTTCCTATCCCTCCTTGCCCCGAATACATCATCAATCCAATTGATTTGGACACCAACAGCAGGCTCACCTGCCTGACCTCTTTTGACTGCCACCCCGGTCTCTACTCGTTCATATCCTACCTCACCCTGAACTCCTGCAAGGCTTTCATCAAAGATGTTGCCTGAGCAGGGCATCCCGTAGAGTCCTTTTTCCACCAATCGAAGCTCTCCCGGCTTGATTTCGAGGGCTGCTTTTCTGAGGGTCTCGTAGTCCCTGTCGTTCATGTCTTCATATGGGTTCTTGGCTGGAATGTGCGGCAGCCAATCGGGAATGATGACTGCGGCTCTCTTCTCGTTCTTGTCAGGGGCAGTGAGGAACGCTCCAGAGATGTCCTCCGCAAAACAAAAGAGACAGAAAGTTAAAGAGAAAATGCAGAACATAAGAATTGCCCAGACAGAAGGTGTGCCGACATAAGTATCAACCGCTCTTTTGTCTGTGAAACCCTTTCCAAAGCATCTTGCTTTTAGCTTTCTGTTCTCTGGCCTTGCCTGTCTTGGTTCATTCTTTTTCATCCTTCCTTTCCTGCCCTTGTACTTGCGAGGCTGTTGCGCCTCTCTGTCTCCCTGAGAACCGTCTGCCTGTCGTCCCGACTGCCGATCAATTCCTGCCTTCCCTTCTTTCTGCCTGTTCTCTTCCTTTTCTTTCTCTGCCTGCTTGGTTTCTTTCTCTTTCCAAGTGAGTCTCCAACCCATGCGCATGACAGAGTCCACTTCCTTTCTGTCGACCACCCTACCCAGAACTCCCTTACCTACAATGTTTTTCAGCCACTCGTCTCTGTATGCCTCATCGAAGTCTCCCCTCTCGACCTCTTCCGGGAGTGCAGGGGTTTGCGTAGATCCCTGTTTGAAGTCGTCAGGGACTGTGAGAGGATGCTCGGGGTCCAGTCCTAGGCAGTCATGGGGAGGAGCAAGGAAGAAGACGTTGTCTACAGGAGGCTCATCTCTAAGGTCTGCCCCCGGAGGCCCCCCCCCCTGTGCATGTTTGTTGTTTCCACCCAACTGCCCTCCTGTCAGGGCATCGGGTGCGAGGAAGTTCTCTCCGAAGAGAGAATCCTCATTATCACTGTGTTTTGGTTTGTGGTCTCTCCCATCAGGTGACTCGTCCCTTCCCTCTCTATCTCCATCTCCCTCTCTCTGAGCAGGTGCTTGACACCCCCCCACCTGCAATAGGAGAGGGGGTGAGATCTGTGCTTCGATTGCAGAAGGAATGCGACCCTCTACAATCTCGAAATAACGCAGCACATCTGCTTTGCGCACATTCAAGGAGATGCCAGAAAAATTCCAGGTGCCATCGGGCTGTTTTGACAGTGAAAAGACGGGGACGGTCCGTTTGAATGCCTTTTCAGTCATAGCCATGGGGATCAGCTGGTTGTTCCTTCCCTGCACAAGGATACCTGTGTAGCATTCCTGTGAAGCTGGTAGCATATCAGCCCCATGCTGCTCTGGGACTGCTGCCTGTTCATTGGCTTGCTGCACCCCCCTACCGGAGGCGTGACCATGCACCCCCTCATTGGATGCCTCTCCTTGGACAGGGGGGGCGGGAAGGAAAACATTCTGGGAGGACTCTTCAGAAGAAGGGGGAATGGTGTAGGGCTGCTGCTGTTGTGATTCGTTGCTCTCAGGGACCCATTCAGGCCCCCCCTAATATGCCACAATACCCCTCTTCACTGGTTTGACGTAGTGGGGATGCATGTGAATGATGTCCCACACGTCACGGTTTGGTTGCTTTCGAGTCACGACAGTAAGGTTTTTGTTCTTCTCATAGAGCCACACAACTTCACTGCCTGGAAGTTCGATTCCACTCTCTGCAGTTCGCAACACACCCACATCTCCGCAGAGAAAATGGTAGGGAGGGTCAGAGCTGAAGGTTTTCTTCCATTGGGAGGTGCAAAGCACCTTGCTGTATGTCTTAGCTCTGGTGATGCTGATCCCTCTGGCCATATGACCCCAGAGGGATTTAGGGCATGAACCAAACCGGCGCTTCCATTCAGCCCGGAAGGCACCAAGCTCTGCTCTTGCATGCTTGTTTTTCCCCTCTACAAAACCCAGAGCTCCTTTGATTCCAGACGGATGGTCCAAAAATCTTATTCCCCTTCGCTCTGCAAACGCTCCAAACTCCCCCCCTCAGAATTCAGGTGCATCGTCGCAATGGATGCGTGCTGCTACTGCCTTCGGCCCTTCTTTTTGGAATTGTACTCCCCCAAACGACTCAACAAAGTCGATATGCTCTTTGAACCCCTCGACAGACTGGTTTCGTGACCCGAGGGGGTAGTCAAGGTCAAGTCCCCCCCACTCATCAATCACCCGCATGCAGCATTTGTGAGGCCCTGCCACCTCATCATCATTGGGAAACCAGTGATCAATCTGCATGATGTCGAAGGGCCCACCCGTATCCTCATGTCAGGTGGGTACTGGAGCTAGAGTGGGGATGGTTGCGTTTTTGAGGGGACACAGTCGGCACTCTGTTTCAAGCCTCTTCTAGTCTTCACTCCTTGCCTGCATCCCCCTGCAGGCCAGTGTGGGCTCTAGCTTGTCTTTGCCTACGTGCCTGAATCTCCTATGTTCTGCCCTCAGTTCCTCAAACCCGATGGTGCGCAACCCCATAGCCCACACGCTCCCCTTGTCTCTCATTGCTGCTGTTACTTCGTCAGTACGGGGAACAATGACGTCTGTGAACGGAAGGTTTGTTGTGCGGCCGTCTCCCCTTGGATTGTCAACGAGGATCTCTGCTAAGAACCCCCTGGCGTCCCTCACGACCACATATGATTCCTTCCCCTCTTTTCGCAAAATCGTCTCCCCCTCAGCATCATCCTGTCTCATCAGATATGGCACTGGGTCGTACGTCAGATAGACCATGACAAAAAGGACTTGCCAGCCTACCCCTCTGACTTTGCATTTCTGTGCGATACATGCGAGACGGGAGATTCGGATCTTCTTTTCTGCCTTTTTGTGCGCAAGCCTAAAAGACATGTCAGACAGCCTACTCCAGACAACCATTCCTCCCAGCTCTCTCTCCCATCCTATGGGTGCTGTGGTGCATGAGTCGATGTGCATCCGACGGCGTGCAGCAGGTCTGTGTTGACTGACCGATACTAACTTGTCTGGGAGTCCCGCGTCGTCTCCAGTGGAGTCTACCATGCAGGCGTGGTGCTCCTTCACATCGATAAAGAATGGTTGGGGCACACCATCCCTCATCCGGAATGTTGTGTGTGATGTCTGTCGAATTCCTCCCTCCGCACCCTGCCAATGCCAGAGAGACAGAGAGAAGGGAGATGAGTGAGGAAGCACAGACATGCACATATTATTTCGAAAACACTCAAGAAGGTGGCCTGCCTTCTGAAAACCTTTTCCAGACTAGGAACGATATCCCGCAAGTCTGCTGACCTCATATTGGTCAGGTGTGCACCCTTGACCATTCTTCTCATGTTGAGCGTAGTAGGCTGCCTTGCCATCGAATCGTCCAGGGCCACTACCTCGAGCAGCTTGCATCCCTCCACGTCCCCTCTGTGAATGGAGGCCTCCTTGGAGTTAGATGTGGATGCTAGAGGGGTGTTTGCAGTGTCCCCCTTCTTCCTGCACACGCGTGGCCTGTGTCCGTAGTTCCCACAGATCTCGCACGTGTGTGTCTTCCCCGGACAATCATTCTTCTCAAGCCATTCTGGGTCATGCTCCCCTACCCTGCCACACTTTGGGCAATCGTTTGGGTTCATTTCTTGGCCTCTCTCTTGCCCCCCATGACCTCTTCCTCGACCTGCCCCTGAACTGCCTCTTCCCCGCCCTCTGCCTCTATTCCTCCCCCTCGGAGGGAACCCAGCGCCACCGACAAAGGCAGCCTCCTGCTTGACGACTGCGGCTTTCTTCGTCTGAGTGATATTGTTGGTGGTGGCAGTCTGCCAGGCAGGCGGACCTCCTGCTGGTTCCGTGATGATGTTGGTTTGGGTCTTGGCTGCGAGCTTCTTTGCCTCCGCAATCAATTTCCCGTAGTCGGACAGATCATCTTCATCCCAATCTGTCCCCAACATCCTCTGGTTGTAGGCAGGGAAACAGGCAAACACAGCTTCCCCTCTCAGGGAATCAGGCACGTCCTTCTCTCCCTTTGAGTCCTTCATCTCCTTCTCCAGTACCTCGAAGAAGTCGACAAAAAGTTGAAACGATGCGAAATCTCGGCCGTTATCCGCAAGCATACGCCATTTACGCACATTCTTTTTAGATTTGGCCTTCGCAGTTTCTTCAAGGAGCTGTTTGATTTTGTCTAAAAGGGCATCCTTGTACTTGACCCAATCTATCTTCAGGGTGCTAGCATGTCGGAATATCGTGTCATGGGAGTCATTCTTTTGATCGAAAAGATGTTGGATGGACTTTCCAACAATTGGATGCTTATGAGTTGCCGAGTAGATTCTGCTTGCCTGCCATTGTGCGATATTCTCATTAGAGGCACCGAAGAGCTTTTCTGCCCCTTCTGTTTTCGATACGCACTGATCCCACCAGGGCTTGAAGACCTGATCATTCTGTAGAACCGGAAACGTCGATCCCGACTCACTCATTCTCTCGCTGGCGTCACCAGAAAGAGCTAGACACTGCTTGTCTAGGGGCGCCTTTACCCGTGAGCGCACGCAGCACTTATACGTGTTCGTTATCAGAAGGTGTGTGAAGTAAGGCTACTTCACTTCTAACCATCAATCAAGTCTCTGACTTATCTGACTCCATCATTCTGTATTGCCGAATTACTGTTTACATGGATTTATGTACATGTAATTAATTCTGCATGCATTGATCTGCAAGATGCGTACGTGCTCGGTCATAGCTCTCTGGAGGCGTGCTGTACGGCGGGACCGGTTGGCCGGTGCCGGCCCGCTTGCACGTTCTGCTAGAAATATGTTAGAAATATGTAAGAAATATATATATAATATATGTAAGAAATATTCTAGAAATTTTATAGAAATACTATAGAAATATTATAGAAATCCGATCTGAAGATTTTTTAACGTTTCTATAAGATTTCTATAATATTTCTATAATATTTCTAACATGCATATTTCTATAATATAATATTAATATTTCTTAGACCAGATTTCTATAATATTTCTATAGTATTTCTATAAAAATTTTATAATATTTCTAACATATTTTTTATATATTTCTAACATATTTCTAACATATTTCTGAGCTTTTTTATAGAGAAGCAAAAAGAGGGGACTCCTAGGCTTGGATTCAATATATATTATATTTCAGACAAAACGCTAATATAATATAATATAAACTTAATGTAATATTGGAAGATGACTCGAAAGATTGAGTTGGAGGAGATGAATTAGAGAATGAAGATCCGGCCTGCAAAATCTGATGACGAGTCATTGATGACGTGTCTCTTTGGTTGATGAGGCGGTTTTTGAAAAGGATTTAGCGGAAGGTAGCGGAAGGTTGCTCTGTCCAGATGAAAGATGTGGTTGAATCTAGGGTTGAATTATGAGGGAAAGAGAGATAAACACGGACAAATTTATATAAATGTTATATCATATCATATTATATTTATGTTATTATATTAGGGAAAGTCTAAAGATATATATATATATATATATATATATTGAATCTAAGCTTAGGGGGACTCGGAGATGCATGACAGAGTTTCGCGAAGAACTGTACAAAAAAGTAGTGTGTGTCCGCCTATAAGAAAAGGGATAGTAGATCACTATAAGTATACTGCGATGCGTGTCTGCCTTGTAAAACAATGATGTCACATTGATGTCTATAGCTTCACCACTAGTGTTTTGATCGTTCCTGTGCTACTTCCTACTGTACTTTCATACTAGAGTTACAAAGTTGTACTTTACTTTTTTTTCGTAACTATTCGTAACTTCAGGGGGCCAACCCCCCTCCAGTTACTAAATTTATTCCGTAACTCTTAAATGATATATGTACTACACGCTTAACAACTATTAACAACTGAATATAAGAAGTTTATTGTTCCATCTACAGAGCCACGCAGCATTGCATGCAACAGCGGTTCAAACAAACTTACGTCAGCAGACCAGTCACATTCAATCACTCCAACGTCTTGCGAAAGCCCATGCACGCATGCAGCCACCCAGTGACTTGATGAACTCGGTCAATAACTGAATCCAATCAGACAGACAGATCGTCTTTTCATTTCACATGCACACACGCATCATAGTCGGTCGACTTGCTTGCAATATTTGCATGAAGGGAGAAGGACCATGACACAGTCATATAGTGATGCATGCAAGCACACATTCTGCATGGTAGGCAACTAGGAACGCAGACACAGACAGACAGGCCTCGATCTGTCAGGTCAACAAACTCAACAAACAAACAAACAAAGCGACTTACTTGAGGGAATGGAGGGAGGAACAAGGGGCGGGCGTGACGTACTGTCATGTCAGAACAACAACCACGCACACACCACCATGGTCAGATGAGAGAGATATATGGATGATATGCGATGGATGAAAGGATGGATGTGGGTGGATGGATGGATGGATGAACGGATAGGTGGAAGGAAGAAGATCGATCGACCGATCCATCAACACAGACAGAAGAGGACGAACGATCCATCCGTCCGTTGCGTCGAATCATGTCGTTTGTCGAGTGAGTCTACGAGTGAGTGAGTGAGTCTGTCCTTGACTTTGAGTGAGCTAGTCGATGTGCGAGAACACGGCCGTTTTGGGCCTTTCTGAAAGCCCCTCGACCAGATGACACGGCCGGCCGAACGACCCATAACCCATCTCGTTTGATTTCATTTTCTCCCGACTCCAAGTGGAGTCAGTAAGTCAGTGCCCAGACAGATCGGTTTGTCCGTGTGTAGGCGTCTGAAGATCATGGGAGAATTTTCCTTCCTTCTTGTCGTCTCTTTTTATCCCTCTTGGAAGCTTCTCTCTTAGTTTCGTTTTTTCCGTTTTTCCCGCACGACTCCAACCAAGGGGAAGGCATCGATGAAGCAAAGGAAAAAGGGAATAAAGAAAGAAAGAAGGGAAGGAAGGGCATCGTCGGGCGGATAGGTCCACTTGACCCATCCATCAACTCAACGAAACGACAACCAAGCCAAATGATCAATCAGTCACTCACTCCACTTGTTCACTCACTCAGTCGACATGCAGGGCACTCGCCAGCTGACAACACACGCACACGCAACAGTGACACACACAGGCATACAGCCATTCGGACACAAACAATGACACCAATAAAACAGACCAACAAGACAAAACAGCAGCCCAATGGCTGCATTGCTACTAGGTGAGTGGCATTTCTTTCTTTGATCGGCCACCGTGAACTTTGTTTTGTGCCTCCCCCCTCCCGCCTTGCTTCCCTCTCAAATCTCTCTAAACCGTATGGGAAAAGAGGACTGAAGAAAAGGACGTGCAGCTTTTGTGTTCCTGTATCTGACCTTGCCGCTGCTACCGCCGTGTCGACCAACATCCATAAGGAACGTCTGTTCCACTCTCTCTCTTCTTCTTGTGCTGTCCTCATCTCCCAATTGATTGATCGATCTGCGTTTTTCTTTCTTTCGAGTACAGAATCAGGGTGAGGCAACGGAAGGAATCAGTGACACTCCAGCTGGGTTTGGAGAAGGGAAGAGAGTTTGATCCGTGCACACTTGCTTTTTTCTAATCGTTGATCTCTATCCCTTGCCTCATTTCCTCTTTTGTCGGCGGACCTGAGGACGACAAGAAAGCGACGAGCCAAGATGACAGTTACATACCCATCTTTTCTGCTACTGCTGCTGCTGAGTCTCCTTGCTTGCTTGCTTGGTGGGAGAGTACAATTTGTAGACAGAGCTCGATGGTCACAGACAGTCACGATCGGTGGATCCCACCCCATCCGCAATGAATTAATTCCCTTCGATTGATTCGATTGATGTGGTCTTCTTTCAAAGGTCTGCCTGCTCCTTTTTTATCTTTCTTTCTTCTGTTTAATTTGAGTCAGCACAACCATCAGGGGAAAAAAGGGATGCGCGCGGATGGAAAAGGGCCGAAGGAAGGAACGTCACTAGCTTTCTGTGTGAAAGGCCTGACTCCGGTAAGAAAAAGAGAAGAGAAGGAAGGGGTAGCGGAGTGAGTGCACAGCGGAAGAGGGGGATGAGAGGTGAGAGGGGGGGAAAGGAGAAACCGAAAAAACGACAACAAACGTGTTGATGTACTGCGAAGGGAGATTGAAAAGGAAGGAATCCCAACCCAAATTCGCCATTGCAAAGAAAGAGAAAGAAGGGTGCCCTCCCTTCCCACAACGTCTGCAACAACCTGCAATTCGATTGCTGAAGGGAAGCTATGGAAAGGGAAATGCGTTCATGCTCTTTCTTTCTGTATCGAACAAGGGAGAGGGAGGAAATGAAGGGAGAAGGGGGGGGGGGAGGATAGTTGAGGCTACTAGGGGAAAGGGCTTTGAAGGCAAGATAACGACGAGGTGGCTGTCGAAGAACGGAACCTCATGATCGAATGATCATATGGGAAAGCAGCGATTGGGGCAGTGAGCGAGTGAGTGAGTGAGTGGAGAAGGGGGGCGACTTGAAAAAAGGTTGTGCACCCACGAACCTCCAACTGACTGGTCTTGTCATCTCTCTTTCCTTCCTTTGTCAGTGTTTGCCTGCCGTTCTCTTTCTTTCCCTCCCTTCTTTTTCCTTCCGGGCATCCAAACAGAGTTAACATTTGGGAATTCTCTTCGCATTTTATCCTTCTTTTGGAATCTCCTTCAGTGCATGCGGGGGGGGGTGCTTCTTTTGAAGCTCCACTCAACCGCCCAACGCTGGAGGAGGGAAGAGAGGAAGGAAGAAAGACGGAAAGGGAAAGGAACGGATTGTCTGACTGACTAATTGAATGAAAGTGAACCCTCTGACATACATCTGCCCTCCCTCCCACCTGTGTCTGTCTGTCACTCTTTTCTTTTTTGTCTTTACAGTTCTGGAAGATAGATCAGCTTGTAACCTTTCGGAATGAATGCGCCACTGCTCTTAAATAAGCTGCTCCTCTTTTCTCTGTTGTTGTCTTCTTCAAAGTTTGCACTGTCTTCTTTTTTCTCTTGTCTCGAGTCAACCTCTCTTGTACACACATACATATGCGCACATAAGCAACAATAAACTTACCCACTTCCTGGCCGAGCAACCTTGCATTCAAAAGTCAGGAGGGAGCAAGCATCGGAAGTCGACTTAACTGACTGACTGACTGATTTATCGACAAGACAGACCAATCGACAAAGAGAGAAAGAGACTCACAGAGACAGACACTCAGGGGCCAGGGTCCTGTTTGATACCTCACTCACCTCCCTCGAAGTCGACCCTACGGAAGTTCAGAGAGGGAGCCTTGAGTACAAACGGGAAACAGCCAAGGGGGACGGGAGAAGGCGAGTGCACATGAGCGGACACGCTCTTTCTATGTATCACGCCACCACGACAAAACGAAGGAAACAAAGCACTCACTCACTTACCTACCTATCTACTTGCCGAATCGCGAAGACACCCGATCAACGAACCAAAAGAACTTTGGACCGCCTTAAATTGCGCTTCCGCCCAACAAGTTCACTATGCACTTACATACATACGAATACGAACGCACACACAGAAACGTAGAGGGGGCGGAAAACATATACGCAGAAGAGAAGAGAAAGGGAAGTGAAATGAAAATGAAAGTCCACACACACACACACACACACACACACACGGTCATACATGCACACTTTCGCGCGCAAACGCACGCACACACACGATTGACCGACCGACCGACCGACCGACCGACCAGGGAGAAAACGAAAAAGGAACGAACACACAGACCAACAGACGATCGCACTCACTCCATTCGGCACCACACGAAAGAATCAACTGTAAAGGAAATTTCGTGTTCGATGTTTGCAACTCACTGATTCTTTCCACGAGGCAAGCAACTATGATCACCATTCCCATTCTCCATTCACTTCATTTCATCGAGTCTGCTTTTACTTATTTCTCTTTTCGTGCCCTTCAGGAACGCAGCCATCCATCCACTCACGATTCCTTCCCTTCGTTCTTTTTGGAACTGGAACAGAACAAAAAGAGAACAGGAAGTTTCTATATCATGCAAAAGCAACGATGGATCAGCAGAAAAAAGAGGATACGAAGGCACACAGAGGCGCGCGCCATTCCGCCATGCCACGAAATAGAAAGCAAGGCGACGAGAGAGAAAGAAAGGAAGAAGAATTAAAGAAAGAGGGAAAACAGAACAAGCCAAACAGAAGACTAACAACGCAACTACCGTCTCACCGCCATGCAGTCTCTTTCTCAGTCTGGCCATTATTGCCGTTGCTTTGTTCTCTGGCGGTTGCATTCACACCATCCATCCATCCACCCATCTGAGGAAACCGCACGTACACACTTGTACAAAGCAACATGAGAACAAAGAAAGAAAGAAAAAATGAACCTTTCTTGTCGTCTCGTCACACACACACACACACACACACACACACACACACGAGGCCGGTAACTTGACAGAAAATAATCCACAAACCGGCCGGGCTCCCACGCCCCCCTCACCGAAACAAATTTGTTTGGAAGAACCGAAAGATAGATAGATATATAGATAGATAGATGGATAGATACAGATGGAAAACAAAGTGCATACATACGAAGCAACCATGAACCTGTACTGACACTCTGGCTCCCTTTTCGTTCCCCACAATTTCGTTTCTTTCATTTTTCATGACAGAGTCCATTTCATTCTCGCGTGTGCGGCTGTTTGCCGATTTCTTCTGCACACACGCTTCTTGCATGCCCCCCCCCTGCCCCCCCTTGTCGTCAACCTGAAAGAAGATACCCAGACAGACAGATAAGATACGTCTTGATTTCCCTCTTGCTGTTACCGAAATCAATCCATCATTTCACTCGAAGGAAGAAAAGAAAGAAACAAAGCAAGCATGATAACTCCACGTGCATGCACTCATGCACACAGACAGACAGACAAACAGACAAAGACCCTCACGATGCGAGCGAAGGTGCATCAATCACTTGAGACAGAAAAGAAAAGATAGTAGGGGGAAAGCGGAGAGAGCTTCCAAAACTCATAGAAGGGAATCTTGGAAGAGAAGGGGAGTCAATCATTGAATTGGGGGAAAAGTCGAGGGAGAAGGAATGAGTCAACGATCGAATGAATGAAGGGTTGGAAGAAACAATGCTGCTTTTATTTGCAGGATGGCATAAAATTGCTGACACAGATCACGAATGAATGAATGAGTCAGTCAGAAGAACAGCAGAGTCAAAACCGTTGAAGAGACTGGAGGGGGAGAGAGAAGAACAGAGAGAAGCAGCAAAATGGTGTTTTCATGTGCATTGTCTTCTTCTTCTTCTTCTTCTTTTCCAACCCAACTCAGCGGACGCAATCGTCTGAACATTGCAGCGACTGGACGGACGGAGGACTTCATTTATTATTAATTCAATTCAATTCAATTCATCCACAGCGCAGCGCTCTCTTTTTTAAAATGATGAATTCAATTCATCCGCAGCGCAGCGCAGCGCTCTCCCGCTCTTTTGCTCTCACCGTTGAGAGCACACGCGTTCTTTCTTTCGACCGTTCTGTTAGCTTTTTTTTTTCCGCTTCGCCACCCCCTCCTCAATTTGACGGACGGGCAGCGACCTGACTGGCATGCAGCGAGTGGAGTGGAGTGGAGTTAGACCTTTGTTTCTTTCTGTTGCGTGCATAAGGAGAGAAGTAGACTGCGGATCTGAATAAGGGAGAAAGAAAAGTTGTATGCATAGAACAAAGAAGAAAAACAAAACATGGTTGCAAGAGGGAAAGCGGAGCACCGAAACAGACGCGCGCGCGGCGCCGACGCCTGCTCGACACCCCTCCTCCCTTTTTCATGGCCTTTCACTGACTCACCCTGGTCTTTTTTCTTTGTTTCTTTCTTTCTTCATCCATCTTTAGAGGGAACAGGAGATCCCAACCAGACCACCCATCCAAACCTCACCACCTTCATCGAAGCAAAGAAACAGACAGACGGCAGAGTTCGGGTGAGAAAGGCATCCTGGGGGGAACTTGATGCTGTTTGACTGGCTGATCTGTGCTTTCGTTTTTCTTTTTCTTTTTCTGGCAGGCTTGGGTTCACTCCGTAGGATCGGCTTTATTCTTGAACGCAACTCATAACGGAGGAAGAGCAGGAAAGGAGAAAGAGGGGACAGGAGAAGAAAGGCAGGCACGCGTGCTCGTCGGGTTGCATACGCAATCAACCAACCGCCTGCCTTCCTGCTTGCTTTCTGGCAGGCACATTCTTTCAGAAAGACAGAAGCGAAAGTCCAGAGAAGAGAGTCAGCCAGTCAGTCAGAAAGCAAGAAAGAAAGAAAACTTCTCTTGAGAGGCCGACCGTCCTTTCGCTGTGGATTTTGTTGGGCACTCATTTCGGCGGTCCGATTTCTCTTTCGCTTTCTTTCTTTCTTCTGGGCCCGTCCGGCTTTCGGTTCCCTTCTTCATTCATTCGTGCTCCTGCTTTTTGTCTCTTACGGGTTTTTATCGACCGATTAGACAAACAAGCAAAGAAAAAGCAATCGCTGTTGAGGGACTGTGCGCTTATTTCAATGTCGGTCCTTGATGGTTCATCCTTCCCTTAATTTCGGTCTTTTGCTGAAGTTTCATTCGAACACGATAGACCGGAAGACAGGTGGGAAGGCTGCAGAAAAGAAAATTGGACAAAAGGCATCTGACGGGAAGAAAGGAAAGGAACGAAGACAGGGAGCATGGCAGTCAGTGAAAAGATAACAACCAGACCTGCCTGCCTCCCGGTGCGTCGCGGCACCCATTGCCCTGCCCGCCCGACGGAGGCGCCTGTACTGCTGAGCGGGAAACAACAGAAGAAAGAAAGAAAGGACACAAAGAAACTGGAAGGAAGAAAACAAAAAGATTTTCTGTGCTCTCCGTTCGCTCACCTGTCTCTCTTTTTCTCAACCCCCCCCCTTTGCCGTTTTTCAAGGGAAGTGGGGGCGCTGTGCTCCTCTCTCTTGCCGTTTTTGTCCATCCCCTTGCCGCTTTTTCGTTCTTTCTTTTCTGTATCCTCCTGTCGTTAGTTTTGCCTGGTCTCCTGACGTGTGTCTCGTCTTTTTGATGATGCCATACTCCAACTACTTCCCCTGCATGTCCTTTTTCCCCCTTCACGTGGACATGCAGCGTCTTGTCTCTTCTCTCTCTTCTTCTTTCGTTTCATGCCCCCGTCACCTGCCTCCCTGCCGACCATGCTCAAAAGAAAGAAGCAAAGACTCCGAAGTGCTGTGTTTGCTAGCTTGGCCAGGAAGGAGCGACGGATCTTTCCTTCAGAGAAGAAGAAAGACAAGAGAAAAGAAAAGAAGAGTGTCGGTCAGCAGCGGCGACACGACTTCGCATTCTTCTCTTTTCTTGCTTGCCTCCCATCATTCTTTCTTTCCGTCTGCGTATCACATTTTCTTTCCGAATTACCTTTCTTGAGAAAGCTTCCGGGTTTCCTTTATCTGCCCTTTCAGAAACCATCAATGTACCGCATTCTTCCACTATTAACAACCCCCCCCTTCTCTTTTTTATGTTCCTTTTTTTGCTTTCTCCCGTTCATTTGAGCCATTAGAGAGAGGAAGGGGGTCAAGGTCCAGCACAGCCATTCAAACAGATTGACAGACAAAAGGGAGAAGGCAGAAACCAAGAAAAAAGAAGGCAGCGTACGGAGAGGAGAGAGAGAGAGGAGGGAAGGGATTTGAAACCTTATGGGCAGATACTTGAACAGCTGGAGGGAGAGAGAGAGGGCGGGAACAAGCTCAAAGAAAAAAGGACGGCAAAACTTCAGGAAATCAAAAGACAAGAAAAAAAGAAAATTCTTGGTTTCTCTTCTTTTGAGTGCATCCTCTTTCATGCGGTCCTCATGAAATGGATGCTCTTTGTTGTTGATTGGCTGGTTTTATTGTGTGTCATGAATCTCAATAAGTTGCTTCTCGCCTGCCCAGTTAACCCGGCAGTTTTTTCTTTCCGTTCTTTGTGCTGGTTATCCTGCATCGCTTTTGCGAATTTTTTCTGTTATGAGGAACCCGGGAGGGATCAAACTGTTAACAGACTGACTTGACTACTCTTTTTCGGATTTCACAGACAGAGGGAAAAGAATCGTTTGCCTCGGCTCAGGAATGGTAATCTGTCCGTTTGCTGTCTCCTCTCCATGACTCTTCATAGTGTTTGTTTCATTTTCTCTTCTTGCAAGATATAGTTGTTGAAGAGGTAGAGAACAAAAGGACCACGGACAGCTGTCGGACGGACAGAAGGGCACTTGCATACTGACACAAGAAGAAAGTCCAGAAACACAGGAATTCACGTCATGAACAAAACGCCGGCCAGCGGACACACGGATGCATGGCCATAATGGCACACACACACACACACACGCACGTGTGTGCAAACGTGCAGACAGGGGCGAGGTTGCATGAGAGAAAGCATCTACGCGTCCTCCTCTCGTCACCCACCCCCCGCCAAAAAAGAACGAACTAACGACTACAGCAACAGCAGAGCAGCGTACAAGTGCAGCAAAGCCATGCTCTAAGGAAAGGTAAGTGAGTGAGTGAGTGAGTGAAAGGCCAACCCAACCAGTCGGGGTCAAGCCCTCACTCCGGGAAGGGAAAGAAGCCACCAAGAAAGGAAGGACACGCCACACATATCAAAATCGGACAAGACTTACTGACTGATTTCTGAGGGAAGAGAAACGCTTAGACCCTCCCTCCCAGAATCATCCCTTCCTTCCATCAGGCTCTCTCTTGCTTCGTCGAGTCAGTAAGTACAGAGAGAGAGAGGGCTGTCCCCACTCGATGGATCTTCTGTATTTCTGGAGCTGTTTCTATTTCTCCAGTTTTTCGGTTTCTTCCGTTTAACCATTGGCTATTGAATGCTTTCACATCAACCACACTTACTAACTCACTCTTTTTCTCTTCTTCCAATTGCCCTCCCTCAGGGACAGCGCGCCAACATAGGCAGGGGGAAGAGACTAAGGAGTCGATGGATGCTTTTGTTTTTCTTTCGTTCCTTCACCTTCTTACTGAAATGGATGATTCAAATCGATTGGACTGCCCCTCCTTCCTTCAGAGAGGAAGATTTGCCACTCTTTTGGCTCTCTTTCTCTTTGTCTGCAAGGAAAGGGCAGTTACTGCTTCCCTGCTTCCACTTTTCATCCTCTAAAACGACTTGAAAAAACTCCAATCAATTCTCAAGGAAAATGATTGGTTAAAGAAAGAGGTGAAGGGAGTCAAGGAGTACCCCAGACAGGCTTTCTCCTCTCCTCTCCTTTCAGCTCTCTTCCACAGAAACAAAAACGAACACGCGCGATACAGTGCAATGACAAGACTCTCCACCAGGATAGCTCGTCTGCCTTCCAGTCATGAAATGGATCATGAAAAAACGCATACGTCAGATGCACTTTGCCCAACTTTTTCTTCGTCCGTTGAACGTTCCATAAATCCTTTCCATTTGTTTGAGCCTGCCGTGAATGAAAACGGATTCTTTCCCTCTTTTATTTTTTGATTCTTGTTGCCTCCGTCTGTCTAGTGTGTGTTTGTGTAAGACAGCAGAGGCGTCGGGCTCAAACCCTCTTTTTTTTGCTTTTCTTGTCTGTCTGGAGTTGTCAGCCGTTGCGTCTTGCCTTCTTCTCTCCATGCCGTCAACCGCAACGCCCACCGTACAGAGAGAGAGAAGAAGGAAGCGAGAAAGAAAAAGGGGTGCGGAACAAAAAAAGAAGAGAAAGCGATGGAATTGGAGACATAGTTGGTTGCACTCGCGTTTGTTCTTTCTCTACTTCGTCGCCAGGAAACAAAAAAAAAGAGAAAGAAATCGCACACGATGATAGGGATGCGGTGGAGTGGGATGAAAAAGCAGACAGACAGAGAAAAAAGGGGAGGGTGGAAGAGAGCACAGAGTGCATCCATTCATCCATCAGTCAGAACGGTGTGGAAAGACGGAGAGGAGAGAAAGGAATAATTGTTCAAACGAATTCTTGGTGCCTCCGGACAAAAAGAAAAAAAGACTTTCGTCAAATGAATTGAGGACGCACAAGATGATCGAGCCTGCATGATCTTTTCTTTCGACTCCTACACCACCTCCTCCTTTTCTCCACAAACGTACAATCCCATGAAGAAAATACACGCGCACACAAACGCATTCAAACAGTTCCGTTTTCTTCTTCCTTTTTCTTTCACATTTCAGAAGAGGCAGAAGAGAAGAGAGTCGTCTCATCACACCGCAGGAGCTACCTAAAAGAGACAGAGGAAAGAAAGACGATCGAGACTTTCTTTCCTATCCCTTCCCCCTGTCCTTCCTTCCCTTCTTGTCTGTCAAGCTTGGAAGGAAACAACCCGGCTGGACGCGGACGTCTTCCGTGCAGGGCTTTTCGGGGACACCTCCTGTTCTTCGGTGCCAGAGAGGGCCTCTGAGACTGCTGCTGAAGGATCGGAGGCTGCACAGAGGGAAGGAGATGCAGATGCAGAGCCCCCCCCCCCCGCGGCGGCTCCAGCGGTACAGCAGGGCGAGGGGTATGCACGCGGAGGTGCGGGGGAAGAGGCAACCGAAGAGGTCCCCGAGGAGGGAGGAGAGGAGGAGTTGCTGCTATCTACAAACGACCCACCCCCCAGCTTTCTACTCCACTCCAGACCCTCACCCCGCACACACGAAGTCGGAGAACTACCCGAAGGCAGACGACCCGAAAGGCCAATCCCTGTGCCTGTGGGGGTTGTGTCGTCATCTCCCGCTTCTTCGTCTGCGTCCTCTCCTTGCACTGCAAGCGTGCTGCGGCTGTCCACCACCTGCATTCTGGAGGCGCGAAGAGTGGCGGCCTGGGGGGGCACAAGCAAAGTGCCGGAGGGGGACATTCGAGGCCGCCCCCCATTCAACTCTAGATGGAGCCCCAGACCAAACTCGGGGGTCTTCGTGCGCTTCCACACAGCCTCTGCAGATTCTCTCTCTCTCAACTGAATGCTCGATGCATCGGCTGCAGACGCAGACTCCTTTTGCACCTCAGTCATCGCACCTGCCGACGACGATGCAGCCCCAGCTGTGACGGAGGCAAAACGGTTTGCACGACGGACAATCTTTTCCCCACTCTCCAACAGATCCCCTCCCGCCACATCTCCTGGACACCTGAAGTGGTCCAGTTTCCTCACGGCCTGGGGGGTCTCAAAGGAGGACAGCCACGTCACAACGGGCGCGAGCACAAGACCAATCGCAGGAACAGCCACCATAATTGCAAACAAGAGCAACGACTTTTTATCCTCTGAGTGGGCCGCTCCCACGCCGAGTGCGTTGGCTGTTGTGGGATGCACAGCACAGAAGATGGCAGTGCAGACAAGTCCCCCCAGAATGACGAGGGGCCACTGGGCGCTGAGGGCTTCAAGGAAGGGGATCCTTGTCAGCTCTCTGTTCTGAGTGTTCCACGTGAACTTTTTCCTCCCGACCTGCAGACAAGACAAGGCAGCATATCGTATACTCTATTGCTATCGAGCATCAGGAAAGCGCAAGAAGACCAGAAAGAAAGCGAAAAGCCACCCAACACGCACCCACCCATTCCACGGCACGCAAGGAGTCAGCATCAAGTTCCAGTGCCCCTGGTCCTCCCCGCCCCCCCCCCAAAAAATGTGAAGTCCAGCCACCGCAACTGACCACAAGAAGGAAGAGGAAGGTTGTGTGGAAGGCCATCAAGGGAGAGGAGTACAGGGCCGCATGGAGCACGCTCTCTGCCGTGTTGACAAGCTGTGCCAGTGGGTGTCCGAAGCCTCCACAGGCCTTCTTGAGGACATTGCGGGGCCCTGCGCAGGCCTCAACGACAGGCTCCAGAAGAGACTCGACAGTGCCGTAAGTGTGGGGGACGAAGAGGAACAAGGCGGTCATCCACAAAGCAGCCCTCCTCAGATTCTCGGGGCTGAACATCTCATCCTCCCACTGAGTGGGGGAGGAGACGATACGAGAGGAGCCCCCATTCAGCCAGATGTACAGGATTCCAATCACGATCAGCATGGCCCTGCAAAAGGGAGGCACAGAGGCAGGCAGACAGGGGAGAGGCGGAGAGGCAGAGTTTGATCAATGAGAGGTGAGATAGAGAACTGATTCATTCTTTGCGTTCACAGCTGGGAGCTGGGTTCTTTCTACTTTTGTAAACAAAGCTTTGCTGTTTCGTTTGTACGAACGGAACAGAACAGAACAACTGAGAGATCTGAAGACAGACTGACTGCGAGAGCTCTGAAAGAGAAAACGTCTGTCCCCACGCAGAGAGAGTGAGAGAGTGTGTGGAGGCACGCACGCAGGAGGGATGTTGCCGACTGACCAGAGGACCGCGAGTGCGTAGGCAAGGAAGGACCCCAGAAGCTGTGCCCGCCCTCCGAAGGAGATTTTGGATCCAGGGAGACGGAACGCGAGGAGGAGATGTTGAAAGTTCCCCCGGCACCACCTGAAGTCTCTCTTTGCCCAATCCACCAGGGAGGGGGGCAGCTCTTCGTAGGAACCAGAATCGACAGGCATCAGGTGAACAGCGTACCTGCACGCACACACACGCAGAGTCAGTCGGCCAGACAGCCAATGAGCCAGCGAAGCGGGCAAGGCCAAAAATGACATCGTCATCGTGTGCGCGGAGGAGGCAGGAGAGAAGATGCGGCCGAAACAAAGGGGGAGAAAGAATCGAGCGAAGAAAACACAACACATCCATCCACCTATTCTCTACAAAAGAGCTCATGAAAAGACCATCTGGTTGCCGGACAAAGAGATGCACGGAGAGAAATATCAGCATCCAGCAGGCACGATTCCTCAGTGCCCCCCCTCCCCCCTGCCTACTCACCCAGCGTTTGCCATGAGGACAGACTCAACGAAGTCATGGGAGGCAATGGGTCCTGACAGAGCGTGCTTCCCGGGGAGGGTCGGCAGTTCGCAGTAGTCACGAAGGGCGGTGATGCGGATCGCCGCGTTGTGGCCTGAAGACAGACAGACAGACAGACAGACAGACAGACAAGCAGTGAACATGAAAACAGGTGAATTGGATCAGGAGTCCCTTTGCGAGAGAAGAGAGAGAAACAAGGAACGAAGGGCTACGATTCGACGCCTCTTTCTTCTGCAGTGCACCATTAGTCCGGAACAGTGCAAAGGTAAAACGGATTAATATACATATACAAGAGAGACAGACGTAAATGCTCACACACAGGACAAAAACGATAGATGCTCGTGCGGACGAAAGGTCTGAACCGTCTAAGATACACATCGAGATCGGCCTAAACGAATCACCGTTTGGGTGTTCCTTGTGCGCCCTTATATTTCATTCGTCGAAGGGCAATGACTTCCTTCACATGATCAGAAACAAATGCCACCATTTCGATCGCCTGAAAGAAAGAACGAATAAAAAGAGACAAACAAACAAGCTGAAGGACCAACCGATGAACAGAGCCCTGTCGCCCGAGAAGAACGCAGCACCTGCCGCCATGGCTCTTCCAGTGTTCCAGGACAAGAACTGGAGCGCACGAGAGAAGAAACTCTCAGCCCTCACAGGCAGCACAGTCGCCTGGATGATGCCCACCTCTGGGGCCAGAGCCATCCGTCTGGCTGCGCTCATCACCAGATCTGCCGAGACCAGCGAGTCACTGTCCAGAACGAACATCGCCTCGTAGTCGTTGCCCCATCTCTCCATGAAGTCCCTCAGGTTGCCCACCTGCAAGCAACGAGCAATTGCCACCCAACCCTTATGATAAACGAGGAATAACGCAACCCAAACGCAAATCAGGTCTGGTGAAGTGCAGCTTGAGGCAACCGGATAAGCAATCGAAGAAGGAAACAATCATTGAAGCGAAGGAGAAGTCAGAGCCGCTGTTGGCATGCGGGTTCTTTCAGTCAGACGCCACTTCCTTGTAAACGCATTAATGCTCTCCCTTTTCTCGCGGCTTTCCTTTCTCTCCAAAACAGATACGGTGCGTCGACCAGGTCTCCCTCAAGCCAGGTTGACTGATTGACTGACCTTTGCATTCGTGTTCAGCTTTCTTCTCCTGTAGATGACCGGTCCGCTCGGGTGAGCTGTCGTCTGGGCCCATGCAGGCAGGTGGTGCTCTCCGTCCTTCTCCACTTCTCCCTTCTCAAGATCACCCGCTCCTCCGCAACTAGGGCTGGAGTTGCTCTCTGCTGCTGTGGAGAGGGGGTTGGAGTGTGCTAGTCCCGTCTGTGCTCTCTCCATCGAGTTGAAAGCTTCGACCAGCTCTGCCTCTTGGTCTGCTGTCTCCTCATCCCTTGTATCGGACAGGAGAAAGAAACCGAAAGATCCAGCATCAGGGTGAGAGCGCATCTCTTCATACACAGCCGCAAGCCGAGACATGACGAACGAAGGATCTTCGTTGTATGTCAGCATCACCACCGCTGCACGACACAGACGCAAACAAAAGAAAAGACGTCAGTGAATCACTTGGCTTGTATCAGACTTCTTGGTGTTGTAAAAGCAAAAAGGACGAGAGAGAAAACTTCATTCAATGGACGGACGCTGACCGACCTGTGCGAACAGGAGCCTCGCTGGTCGGGCACTCAGGAATGGCAGGCTCCCACCGGCAGAGACGGAGGAAGAGGCCAACAGTGCAGTGGACAAAGAATTGCGCCTGCAAGCACACTCACTCACTCACACATGTGCATTCATGGAGTCAAAGAATTGGAGCATGCAGACACTGATGTGTCCAACCACACACAACTGCACGATGCATGCACGTCGTCTGTACTTTCAAAAGTCACCCGACTCCTCCCACTGCTTGACTACACTCATGGGCTGCCAGTCTGGCTGTTCGACTCAGAAAGTAATGGACAGGATGACAACTCAAACTGGTACGCACAAGTTTATGAATTCCTGCGTCGTCAATGAAAAGACTTTACTCCATTCGAGGTGTATCGAAGGGAAATTCAAAAAGAACAAACCGAGAAAAGGTGAAAGGGCACAGAGTCGGACCATAATAGGAAGAAACTCGGGTCACGTACCAGCTTAGCAAAGGAGATCGAAAGGGGGATGAGGGTGAAGTACGTGAGTGCCGAGGAAGGGGCACTGATCACAAGGACGTAACCGGCAAAGGTCGCACTGCATAAGATCACCATGGTGACAAAGAGCCGCCTGATGAAGTACGATGCTTCCTTCACCCCATTTCTCTTTCGACCTCTTTTCAGGGAAGCCACAGTGAGTTGGGAATCTGCAGCTGCTGTTCTCGGCGTCAAATCTCCCACTTGTTGATCCTTTACAGGAGACGCAGGGAAGTCTGAGCCGAGTTCAAGATCCCTTGAATCTGATCTCGTCGAGATCCCCTGATCAGGAACCGGAAGGGGAATTGTTCGACTGGTTGAAGAATGTTCACTTCTTTCTCTCGAATTCTCGTGAGGCGGGTCTGGCTGCTCTGCACGCAGTTGGAGTGGAAACCTGGTCTCCACGTCTCCGGCCATGTCGTTAGTTTGGGTTCTTTGAAGATCACGCTCTGAGCCGGGCACAAAAAGAAGAAGAAAGAAAAGATCGCCTGTGACCCGCAATCAAGAACGCTTGTTTTTCTCCTAAAGCCTCGGTAACTCTTCGTTCTCAGAGGCCTGCGTAGAGCAAAAGGAAAAAGACTCTGTCTACCTGTCCCAATGGGATGAGATCACTTCCTCGATCGTCAAACTGACTGGAGGCCAAACCCAAACAGTTGGGACAGCGAAAACAAAACACACGAGGAGGGTATCAACCGTGATACGTTCCTTCCTTCTTTCAGGGCGAATCAGGTCGAAAACATCTCCAAATCTCAGCCCGGGGAGAAAGCAAAGTTCCAAGAAAAGAAGGAAGATCAAGTGATATATCGACTTCTTTCTCAACCTTGTCTGGAGACTGCATGTGGAAAAGACTAGGAAAGGTGGCTCTTACAGGAATTGGGTTAATTTTTTTACTTCGCGCGCACGGACTCAGAGCGCGTCGACCCTCGTATCCTGACTTGAGCCATCCGCGGAAATCACTCACGCAAGAAGAGACCCCGGCATGCCCAACATTTCCGCGGGCCGCGGCCACCTAAAAGATCCTATATTATAAATCAATGCCTGTAAAGCCGCTATTTTGAGCCCCGCGGCTGCGCCGCGGGGCTCTTCAATTTCGTCCGCGGCTGTGCGCACAGCCGCGGACTCTTTCAAGCCCCTCCGCGGCGGCGCACCCTTCCCCGCCCGCCCTGCCAATATATACTCATAAAACGAGCAATTTGCGCCGCAGGCGCCAAAATTTTTCGGGAGGCTCTTTGGTATGCATGTTTTCACTGTGTTTTGACAAGTCTGTGAACGGTTTGTCGCGGGGCTCCACAGAGTAGCTTGGACAGTCGCTCCGCGGCCCCGCGGCGTTTACCCACAAACGCCGCGGGCTTTACAGGCATTGTTATAAATCCTAAAATGGCCCCTTGCATGGCTCCCGGAAAACGTTTTTGACGCACGCGCGCGCGCGTGCACGTCCCCGTATCGGTCTACGTACGTCATGTGCAGACGTGCATGTGCATGACTGAACGGCGAAACGGAAAGTGTTCTCCGACAGCAGCGGACAACAACAGCTCCCTAATTTCGCAAGCGAATGAGAGAAAAATCTGTCATTGTATGAGTCGTCCCGCAGCCCATTCATTGTGTCTGAGGTTTCTTTAAGTGATTTTCCTATTTAAGAAAAGAATTCAAAACGCGCGCGGCTTTCCGTGAAGTCCAGTGCAACGATACAGAAAGCAACAACTCGTCCATCTTTTCTCCAGGTCTTTCGACCCGTGCTCCGCTTCGGTTGATAGAATCCGACTGGCTGACTGAAATTCTCAAACACGCCAGCAGAGCACTTTCAAAGCAACCGCAGGCATGACGGGAAAACTTGGGTTCATCTTGCCGCCGTTTCTGATTGCGATGGTGGCTGCGACGAAAGACAATCTCTACACCATCCCCCCCCCTCCCTCTGTCAAAAACCTTCCCGCATCTTTTGCGTTTGGTGTGGCCACATCTGCCTATCAGATTGAGGGTGGGTGGTTGGAAGGCGGGAAAGGCCTGAATCAGTGGGACGTGTTTTCACACACTCCCGGAATGATCAAGAATGGCGACACAGGGGATGTTGCTACAGATCATTACCACAAATACGTGGAAGATGCAGAGCTGATCAAGGCAGCCGGCATTAAGCACTACAGATTTTCAATCATGTGGAGCCGCTTGATGCCTAACGGCATGCTGAAGCCGGGAGAGAAACCGAACGCAGAGGGTGTGAAGTTCTACAACAACCTGATCAACGCCCTCCTCCAAAGAGGGATCACACCCTGGGTGTCCATCTGGCACAACGACCTTCCCTTTGCCCTGGCTCTTCACCCAAACCCAGGCAATGCGGTTTTGAGGTCAGACTTCCCCCAACTGTTCACAGACTTCGCCCGAGTCTGCTTTGAGGAGTTCGGTGACCGTGTCAAGCACTGGTTCACCTTCAATGAACCCATGATGGCTGCCGTCAACTACCCCGCATCAGGCGACAAGGAGCCCTACCAGTTCGGTCACAACTTCCTCATTGCACACGCAAAGACAGTGAAACTCTACAGAGAACAGTTCCAGACCCGACAGAACGGGAAGGAGATCGGGATCGTCCTCAACCTCGGCTCCTTCTACCCTGCCGATCCTGAAAACCCCGAGCACGTGAAACTGTGCGAGAGGTCGTATGACTGGCAGATGGGTTGGTGGCTCGACCCCATGTACAGAGGTGACTACCCTCAGTCCATGAAGGACACACTTGGTGACCGTCTACCCTCGTTCACTGACGAGGAAAAGACGATGCTCATCGGGAGTACGGACTTCGTTGCGATCAACTACTACATGCCGCACATGACCAAGGAGGGCACGCACCAGCCCTGGACACCCGGTTCAGCTATGAACTCCTTCTACGCTGACTGGAACGTCACGCACTACTACGCCGACGACTGGCCCAGAACGCACACGGGCTGGGGAGTGTACGCCCCCGGTCTCCGCAAGCTGTTCAACTACGTGAACCACGACCGTTACAAGGACTTCTCTGTGCCCATGTACATCGTGGAGAACGGTTGTGCAGTTGGCGAGGACTCAGAAGAGGCAGCGGTCCGTCCGTCTCTATTTTTGTTGTATGTTTTCCATTTCTTTCCACATCTCTTTCTTGGACTCTCAGCGAATGTATTTTCATACGCAACGAAGGACTATCAATGCGCCAGTGAATGAGTGAGCCAGAAATAAGAAGACTGAGGTGAACATTCATAGAAAGCCCTGTTTCTTGTGTCTCTTTCCATGCACGCACACTGCATCCTTTTGTTCCCTCAAGGTTTTCTCCGTCGTTTTCCTCTTCTTTCACTCACTTGTGTAGCCACACGACAGGCTAATACTTCAAAAAAGAGCATCCAGGGGATCTTACCAGCCTTGTGAGGGAGAGAGTCTCCTCGGGCACATGTGGCCGCACACATATGATGATGCATTCAGTGTTTGGGATGTCTGAAAGTGCCTCTCACGAATCCAACCTCGTTCTTCACCCCTTTGCTTTCTTCCTTTTTCCTCCCTTCCTCCCTTTCTCTTCTCCTTCCCTCCCTTGCAGAAGAACGACGTGTTCCGTCAGCAGTACCTCCACGACCACATTGACAACCTCGCCCTCGCAGTGACAGAGGACGGGTGTGACGTGCGTGGCTGGTTCGGTTGGTCCTTTTTGGACAACCTGGAGTGGTTCGCGGGATTCGAGATGAAGTTCGGCCTCGTTAGAGTCGACTTCAACGACCCCGACCGCAAGCGCACGCCCAAGGGGTCCCTGTGGCAGTTGAAGGACACCATCAAGATGTTCGAGGAAGCACACGGCATGTACAGTGATGCCGGTGAGGGTGAAGGAACAGCCGATGGGGGGCCGGGGGACACGCGGTCCCCCTGGCACGGACGTCCCGCACCCCCTGTGAGCGAGGGGGGTGACGCCAGAGAGGAAGAAACACCCGCAGCCCCTACAGAAGCGCCTGTGGCCGGGGCCACCACGGCACCCGTGGCCGGGGGGAGTGGGGGTAGAGACACAGGATCGAATTTCTCTTTTGCCCCTGGAACGGGAGGGTTCTTGAGACCTCCACCCACTCCCTAAAGGAGAAAAGAAAGAAAGAAAGAAATGATAGGTGGTTGGATGAGTGGCGGTGTTCGAGCGTGGACGTACAGCCTTCCTTCCTTCCTTCCTTCCTGCATGGGTCGACTGTGCTGATTAATCAATCAATCCCTACATGAAATCAACGTATTCATTCCTCTTCACTAATTCTTGCACTGCGCTGCATGTGGTGAAATTCAATGCTCGAGCGTTCCTTCATTTCCTTCGTTTCTTTCATGGAGGGACTGACAGACAGACCGACGGATTGACAGATGAGTACAGCAAGAAGAGAAATGGTGGATGGATGACCAGGCAGCCCCAGGGGGTTCTTTTTTCATTCATTCGTTCATTCATTTGATTTTTTGTCTCCTTGTTGGTTTGCTCGAAGATCGATCGACCGATCAATGGACAAAACATCCGACCGATTGACCCAACAACCAACCAACCAACCAACCATGCGGGCAATCAGCCAGCCATCCGGACGGGCGTGGCAGAATGTACTCGGGTGGGTGGGGGTGTGGGTGGGGAGGTGTTGGTCGCCTGTCTGGATGGATGGGAAGACGGAGGGGGNNGGGGGGGGGGGGGCTGCAGAACGTAAGGGAAGGAACGAAAATAGGGCGGGCAGGGTGGAGGAATGAAGGAAGATTGGGAGGAAGGAAAGAGAAGGACGTGCAAACTGACCGATGCTGCAGCCGTCAACGCGTATTCGTCATTTGCGTTTTCTCTCCCCCTCTTTATCTTCCTGCTTTCTTTGGAGGCGAATTCCTTCCTTTGTCTGTCCTGGATTTCCCTCAGGCAGGCTCGCTTCTTCAACTTTAGCTGAATCAGTTGTGGGGAAATCAAGAAGGGTAATGGATGGGGAGAGGAAGGGAAGAAGGGAAAGGAGAGAGAAAGTATTTTTACAAGAGGGGGGGAAACTGGGATGTAAAGTACCGTCTTCCTGTGTGTTGATTGAGAAGAAGAGAAAGTCAATCGATACTGTTTCTCTTTTCTTTTCTTTCTTTTGCACGCATACCCAACAAATCGCTTAGCCGAATCGAACAATCTACCTGTCAGTGTGTGCGTGTTGCTAGATTGAATTTAATTCGGGTTGCGTGATCGTTCGCAACGAAGGGGGGAAGCTCGCGTTGCGCTCTTCCTCCTTTCCTGACGGCCATACATGGGTGCAAGCATGCAAGAAAAAAAATGGGAAGGGAATGGAGGTCCGAAGAAAAGAAAGGAAAAGGGAGTGCGGAGGGACAGCTTTGTTCCCTCTCGCACTCACTTTTTGTTGCGTCTTCACTCACATTCTCGCTCCTTCGTTCTTTCTTTTCATCGAGATGATGATGACTGTTCTGCTCTGCTCTGCCCTGCTCTGCTCAGCAGTCTACCCACCACTGCATGGGTCGATCGATCTGCGCATTAATTCATTCATTTATTCATTTTTGCATCCTTTTGCATGCGTGCGTGCGGTTTCCTTCCCATCGACCCATCGTACCGCCAGGTTGGTTGCCTTTTTCGTTTCGTTGTGCGGAAAAAACAAAAAGAACATTACAGGAAGGAATTACATGTAATCAAGAAAGGAAAGAAAGAAAGGGGGGGAAGGAGAGAAAAGGAAGGAAGGAAGCGTCACCGTCGTCTGTCTTGCCTCGTCTCCCAGCAGACCTGTCTGTCCTCTCTTTATCTATCTGTCTGTCTGTCTGTCTGTCTTTGTTTTTGAAGAATTGCGCAGCGTTGCCTGCCTGTAGTCTAGAGCTCAAGCGAAAGTGGCCGGTCAAAGAAACCATGGTGGAACAAGAAGGAGAAGAAGAAAAAAGTGGTACCTACGTCGGTTGAACAGGGAACAGGAACGGCTCTTGGGGGGTTGGCCTGCCTAGCCGGTCCTTGTGGTGAGTGAGGTGAAGAGAGAGAAAGAGGAAAGGAAAGGAAAGAAAACTCGAGCGAGGGGGGAGAATGAATATGTGCCCCTACTTTTCGATGCTCTCGGTCTTTCATGCATGCACATAGACAGCATTGTTTCATATTCATTTAGTCGAAAAATGGTGGTGCAGCAGCTTTGCCTCCGCCTGGTGCAATTTATTCTCTCCCCTTCCTTCTTCTCTTCATCCCTTGTCTTCCTCTGCCTCTCACTCTTTCCCTCTCTCTGTGTTGCTTCTGTCTGTTTATGGATAGAACACCCGAAATTTGCAGGAAAGAAGGAAGGGTAAGTGACTTTTTATTTCTTTTGACTCACTCTCTCGTCTGTATCGATCAATCAATTGTTCTTTCTTGCTTGATCTGCTTGAAGCAAACGTGACTGACGAAGGACGAACTTTCTCCCCTCACCCGGCCCCTTTTCTCTTGGCTGACTGACCTGCCTCTCTCCCCCTTTTTCAGATGAAGAAGCAAGGAAAAGGCGTGCGACAATGATGACGGCTGGGGGGATGGTGGAAAGACTGACTGACTGTTTGCTTTGCTCCTCGATCTGAGGCTTGTTTGCTTCATCCGGATGAGCTCCAGGGTCACCACTGACTCACTCACTGGCTCCTTGACTGCAACTGAATGTGATAGAAGGAATTAAAGCAAAACATGCTCGCTCCTTCCTTCATGACACGAACAGATAGAGTGCAGGGGTGGATGAAAAAATGAGCCTGTGTTGTGCTGCGCATTGTTCAGTTCTTTTCTTTTCCCTCAAAGACTGACTGATGTTGTTTTCTTTTGTTGATCGATTTCCCTGTTTCTTTTGTTTGAGAAGAGAGGGAGAGGGGTGAAAAAGATGGGGGGAGAGAAAGATCGTCCTCTCGAGGGTCAAGTCGGCTTTCCCTCCGCCTATCTCCGCGCTTCGATCGACTATTCGAAATTCTTCTTCTTCTTCCATAACGCTTCTGTTTTGTTCTTCATCTGCATGCTGACTCACTCACCCACTTTCTCACCCGGTCCTTGTACGGTACAGAAAAAAGGAAAGACAGAAGGGATCGTGAGGTCTGTCTGGGAGAGTATGCATGGTTTGGTTGTGCTGTCTGTCTGCTTGGATATCTGGGGCACAGAAAGGAACCAACAGATCGATTCAATGCATAGCATAGCCTTTCTCTGGAAAAAGTGAACAAAGAGAGAGAAACAGAAACGTCGTCACATTTGCATACGCCCACTTGAGTCTACATTGCTACCACCTGCAGGTCACTGTTTTTTCTTTTAATTTTCATCTCGATTCTCTGTGAGCGTGTGTGCGTCTCTTTTACTGACGTCACTTGCTGCCTGCCTGCGTGTTTTATAGTAATTCCGGCGTTTCTCTGTGTGCGTGCGCATAGAGAGAGACGGCGATGTACGGCATGACTGCGCATATTGGGCGTTCGTTTCTTCCAGATTGATTCGGTGGGTTGGGGTTGGTGGGTTGCCTCAGCACCCTGGAAGGGATCATCAGGTGAGCAACTCGAGAGATGGGTGGGTGCATGGGGAGTGGGAAGAAACCGCGCGCAGCAGAGAGAGACAGAGAGTGAGAGAGAAAGACAAAAAGAGAGAGAATAGAGAGATTCAACAGTCCTTGCCCCCTTCTTCATTCTGCCCTTCCCATCTTTCCTTCTCCTCTCTACCCTTTTCCTTTTCCTCCCCGTGTCCTCTCTCTGTTGTAGGGAAATTTTCTCCTACGTCGTAGTCACTGCGTATGTGTGCATGCGTGCCTTTCCTTCTTTCCTTCTTCCTTCAGTATGTGTTCTGAAGTTGCGCTGCTTCGTTTCAATTCGGTAGCCTTCTTGCAAGAACACACCACACAATTCAAGAGAGAGAGAGAGAGAGACAGAAAGATACTGGCAGACAGACAGACAGAAAGAGACAGGCAGACAGACAGAAAGAGACAGACAGAAAGATATAGACAGACAGAGAAAGGTGCGAACCCTCCAGGGGGTGCCTGCCTGGGTGGGGCGAGGGCATATAGGGGGACTTTGGGGGAAAAGACATTGACGGACTGTACCTTGTCTGCACTTTGGTGAATGAATGCATGACAAGAAGAACTGGGTTGGAACTGCATGTGATTCGCTTCATTGTTCTCTCTGCATCAATCTACCTGGCTGGGTAGGATGAGAAATGGACGTCAAGAGGAGAGAAAGAACGTGTGCAGAGAGAGAAGGTTTCTGGGGGAAAGAGGGGAAAGAGGGGCAGGAAGAGAGAGAGAGAGAGAGTTCAGCAGAAGGGAAGGGGGCCATTTTGAAGGTCCTTCATGCTCCTTCCCGGATTGAGGAATGCTTTCTCTGTTGATCTCTGTCTCTAACACATTTTTCTCAATTCGCATTCATGCATTTACAAGTGACACTGACTCACTCATCCACCCTTCTCATCCATCCATGCACTCGTCGATGTACTCAAGACACTCTTTTGTGGTCGCAAACTTGCGGTGTGAGTGTTTCTTCTTTTCTTTTGTGATGCGATTGCAGGCTGGCTGTCAGAAAGAGAGAGCGAGTGAATTTGAATGCCTGCATGTCTGGAGAGATTCTCTATTCATGCATCCATGCATCAGCCCTATGTAACAAAAGAACTGGTTGTGCACGTGCGTGCGCTTGCCTGCTGACTGAAAGAATTCGCGAGGGAGAACGAGCAGACAGACTATCAGACGGACCGACGGACAGATGGACAGACAGACGAATGAACAGAGGCGACCATCATAAAAGAACTCGAAGGAGGCAAATAAACCACAACATGCAGCAGAAGGGAGAAAGAAGGAGAGGCCGATCGAAAGGAAGATCAACACAGGGCGGGTCACGAGAGAATTAAATTAAGAAAAAAGGAAAAGAAAAGAGAAGACCCCCTCGCCCCCCCCCCCCCTCGCCGGAAACTCCCTCGGCAACCATGGCAGTCACTGTTGCGTTGCCGTGAAGGAAGAAGTAAGGGAGCACATGAGTGGGTGTGAGCTTCCATGTCTCTAGCTCTCTGTGAACCGACCTCCTCATTCCTGGCTGCTCTGATGAGACTTTCTTCTTTCTTCTTTTCTTCCTTGCAAATGGCACTTGCACTTTAAGACAGGATGGCGCACGCTGTGATGCTGCTGAACACACAATCAGACGAGTAAGCAGGACCTCGTCACTTCCATTGAAAGAGAAATTACGAAAACTGAAAACCAAGGAAGAAAACGAAGACAGGAAAAAAGAAAGTCAGAGCTCCCATTCTTCCAACCGCATCACCACTTTCAGCAACCAACGAACCAGAGTCTGCACCCGCTTTTAGCCCAGAGTCCTCCTACTTACCAGAAAGAACAGCCTCGACCCCGGGCGGGCCCAAACTTTGAGAAAGCAAAGCAAGGACAGAAAAGAGCTCAGAGAAGAAGACAACCGAAAAATCAGTTACAAGAGAAGAGCACGTGCGAAGAAAAAGCATGGATGGAAAGAAAAGAAAAAATATATCCATAAGAAGGGGAGTACACTTCAGAACAAATGTGCAAATGCACAGAAATCAAAGCAACAACCTCACAAGCAACTGCAAGTGCAACGGTTCGGTTTGCTGAATCAGTCTGTCTGGTTTACGTGAGGCTGAAGCCATCTTTGTCCTTCCAAGGTCGTCTTCAAAATGTTGTATCTCTCGACGTCTGCATTGAAAAGTGTAATGAACAATGAATAATGCATGAACTTGCCATGAAGACATTGCATGCGCATGCAGCATGTCACCATTTCATGAGTCGACGGAGTCGTTGCGCATTCATGTAGTCTACTTTACATACTTTAAGACAATAATACGCATGTACATGGAGGCTATACATTATGATGTATAAGCACTATAGTATAAGCATATATATCTAGCTCTAGATTTAGCTAAGCATGCTTATGTATACACACTGTGTGAAATGTTATATATCTTAATTAAGCTAATGATTATAAGTTTACTGGTGGGTTTATTATGATTTAATTGATTGATTGATTGATTGATCTAGTGATTGCATGATTAAACTCGTTCCGCGGGGGCGTTCCACTGCCTCCACAGTGCCGCGGCGATTGTTAAAACACTAGACTTGGTCGTTTTGTTAGTTCAGAGTCAGATGGTGCACAGCGGACGACTGAGAGAGGAGAAGCACGAGAGACCCCAGGCGTGGTAAGAGTATCTCAGGCTGTCAGGTCATGAAGTGGGGTGGGCTTCCTAGGTGGGCTTCAAGGTAGTGACAGTCAGACAGACCTGTCATATGGCAGAGGCACGGGCGGGGGAGAGGTGTATACTCAGAAAAACATATCTGACTGTCTCTGACATCCTGCAGAACTGAAGTTTTACCAGACAGCCTCGGTAGAAGGGGGAGCCTAGGGGTCTTACAGACGCTTACAGCTCTCGTCCCCTTCCAAACACCGCTTCACCTCCAGATGATCGAAAATATTGTTGAATCAGAGAAGGAAGATGAGGGTCTGGACGAGGGGAAGCTAGAGAGGAAGAGCCATACAACAGAGAAGAGAAAAAAGAAGAAAAAGAAGAAGAAGAAGAAGAAGAAGAAGAAGAAGAAAAAGGCAATTTGAAAGGGGGAGCAAGTTGGTCGTGAGAATTCTATGGTTTTTTTGTGTAACCAACCTGTGAAGCCAACCTTCGAAGGAGAAGACGTTTCTTCGATCTGTCAACCCACCAAGAGACAGCTCTTCCTTTTCTCCGCTTTTCATGCAAGAGACGGCAGTTGCCATGCTGGATTATCTGGTAAATCAACACGGCTGCACGGCTTGTACAAGCGTCGGGCCAGAAGGACGAATGACTCGTCTGATTATCGAAGGTGGAGATGGGACTCCTGAGTTATGGGAGAGCACGGTCTTCAAAGCACATCAAGAGATCTGCGAGTACCTTGTAAGATGGCCGCAAGGCCGATTGGGCTTCCAGTGATGCGATCTTGGTGTTTGTATATATGTCTGGGTGTACTATATATTTGATTGATCGAGTGTTTGTCTTTATTTTATTTTCTTCCCCCTTTACTCCTTTCTCATGAAAAACAGTTGAACATTGCAAGCACAAATTTAAACCCTTGTGGTTCCCCCTTCCCTTGGTGACTGATTTGTGGTATTGATTGCTTCGATCGAGTTGTCACTTTGCCTTTGGGCGGCGTAAGCTAGTGTACATCTTCAAAAGAGTCTGTCATCAACCCCGTTTCTCCTCTTATTACCTCTCATTCATCCTTTCTCTTACTCTCTTTTCGAATTGATTTAGAATTCAATGTATGAATGTGGTGTGCACGTGTGCCGAGTATTTATGGTTTCATGCGCCTCCGCAGATGTGGTGTGCCTTGAGGTGAATCGATCCGATTGACATGCAGGCTTCCTCATCTCCTCTCCCCATGAATGTGCGTACTCTGCAGTGGGGTGTCCTCAAAGCCTTGTTAGTGGCTTGGGATTTGGCGTTGCTAGATCTAAGATTTAACCTGCAATCATTATCATCATCAGGGGGGAGTAGGTATACATATATGGGGTATACACCCGGTATGGGACTGACCTAGAGGTCCTGGAGTGTATCCTTATATAGACAGCCACAGCCCCTTGGTAGACGAAAATCTGCCGAGACGAGGCAAGGCAAGTGATACTTAGGTTCAGGGTAATATTAATTTTCAGTGCTTTCTGTGTTCTTTTGGTACTTTCCGTATGAACAAACTTCAAAAGTTTATAATTAAAGCTACACGCACTATACTAAGAGTGCAGTGTTACTGTAGCCTATAGGCTTTAGGACTAGCTCTAGAAACAAGTCTAAATTCACAACTTCTAAGATATATATGGCCTGAGATTATCATTTTTTGACAAATTTTTCGTAACTGGACTCGTAACTTTTTAGACTTTGAGATCCGAGTTAAATCTGAATTATCTGATCAACTCACTAACTGACACTTAAAATATGAAAAAACGATTTGGCTAGCTTATACCTACTCATACCTTAAATATCCTAGCAAACATCCTCGTAAATATCAAATATTTCAGTTTAATTGAAACTCAAATCAAATCAAATATAATCAATCAAATCAAAAATGATCTTTGCTTTTTATTAATATTATATGAGTTACATATGAGTGACGGTATCAGTCAGCTCTCAAGTTTTAGCTACTAGTTAAGCTAGGTTAATCTGCTAGTACAGAGGCCCTGGTAGATATGCCATATGCAAACTGGCTTTTAAAAGTAGATCACAAATTACCGCGTGACTGAACGTCGAATTCATTACCAAGAGAAACCAATACAGCTCTTTTTCTCTCTTTGCACCTCCTCTGCAGCCCTTTTATCCGCGCTGATCGTTTTGACCTCCCCATGAGTCCCTCAACGGGTCTCTACGTCTTCCCCTCAGAAGAGAAGACTTTAGAGGGCAGACCCCTCCGGAATGGTACCAAGAACTCTGCTAACTGCCTCTTCCCTCTCTCTTTTCGTTTTGTACTTTCGGAAGCTCTGGATCTGTACGGGGGTCTGAGGGGTCTAAGACGGCCTCCAGGGGGAGCCTCAGGCTGGGTACAAGACAGTTAATAAGCTCTCGAGAACCCGGACAGCTGTCTTGCCAGAGAACGTACAGATCTGACAGCTCCAGGAGACCTATCTTCCGAATCACAAATCCAAGGTGACCAACCACCCCCTCAATCAGACTACCCAAGACCTCCAGTCTCGCGGCTCTCTCCGTGACTATGTGGAGAATTTCAAAGGAAATACGCTCATTAAGTCTCTTCCTCCAGAAGTTTAACCCACTAAAAAAAAAATGGCTCTTTAGGATTGTTGTATCTCCCTCTTGCAATATGTTTTTCCCAGTCTCTGGCAATTGGCAATAGGTCCAAAGAGGGAGACGGGCCATGCGGATGTGCATACGACTGTGAGTTGCTGTGGCAAAATGTGGAATATGTAAAATAAAAAGTGACACAGCACCGTTTGATGTCCACCGAGCCTTTTGCTACCCCAAAGAGGTTTGCGGATGCCACCTTACCCACAGCAAACGGTTTTGCCCTTTTAACTGCTAGTATATCTACGTAAAACGTACCATGGCTACTACTTAAGCCTGCCTACGTGTCGGCCTGTGCTGCCAAGGCGACTGCCTGGATCAGGGACGGAACCAAATTCGCTGAAAACTACCCATAATTCCCAACTAGCCACCCCAACAAACGTGCTTGCTCACTTGACAGACCTGCCTTCACCACCCAACCCCAAAGTGTTTCTATTTCCCTCTCTATCAGCCCATAGCACTCTCCCACCGATTCCTCAAAAACACGGAGGCCTGTCACGTTTCCCCAGTGGAGGAAATCACAAAGATCTCTCAACGCCACGTCGATCAGCCTGAGTCTGCCCCTCGGCTGACGCCTTGAAGAGGGGATGCACGTACTATGATAAGAACATGAGATAAAGGAGTACTTCCACCCCGAAGCAGCCTGGGCGGTGTTGTGCAAGCGAGATAAATCCTTGCCTCTCTTTATGGTATTCCGTTTGTTGTTGGGGGCTTATTCCCACCAAAGTGACCAAACTGACTGTACTGACAATTGAAACTTTTGTACTAGAAAGTGACTTTTAATTTTCTATATATCACACTAAGTACTATATAAAAAACTAAGTCTTTAAAACACTTAGAATGATTCTATTTATTGTTTTTTACTTGTATGAAAGCATGAACAACTTTTAAAGATAAGCTTTAATGGGTGTGGTGTGTGTATGTGTTAGAAATTGTTGGACGTAAGTGAGGTAAAAGAGTTATAGTATGTTGATGTCGGAGAATAAGTATAGACTCTACAGGCCGCTGCAGGCATGTGATAATATGCAATGTAATGCACAAACAAGCTAACTTTTACTTCTAATGGAATACGCTGAATCCGCATACTGATGTAAGGAGGGAGCACACAGCGGGCAACCCCCATGAAAAGTAAGAATGAATGTCCATAAATAGATCTACCGATTTGATATCCACAGAAAGCAGTTCAACCGAACACATGTTGAGCACTATGAACGTGCAAGAGGTAAATACTTAGCTTCTAAAAGCCTGATCAATCCACGATCTCTAGCCAGAGCTGTGTTGCTTAATAAATTTCGGTTACAAGCCTTTTTTTAGAAATTGACCTAACTGATGATGATGATTGAGGGTAAAATCCTAGATTTAGCGACGCCAAATCCCAAGCCACTAGCAAGGCTTTGAGGACAACCCAGAGCATACATTCATGGGGGGGGGGATGAGGAAGCCTGCATGCCAATCGGATCGATTCGCCTCAACTTGCCTTATCGACAGAATGGACCTTCTTGAGACAGTCGGCTATAGCTTTGGAACCGCTTCTAGGTAGAATTGTGCACAACAGCAACACCATATCCTTCATTTTTTTCTCATTATCAGAAGTGCCCCTCCCGGTTATACTTGCAACGTGTTGTGCGATCTGTATTCTTATATTAATAAGTGCTTTCTACTTCACAATTTCGTACAGTTCTTTCAGCCTGTTCCGTTCTCTTTCTATGTCCTTACATTCTGTCAGAACATGAACCTCATCTTTGATCACACGCAAGGGGGACAAACATTTATCACACAGCCGTTCCGGTTGGGTTCTATCTATATCCCCCCCTGTGAGAGCCCTGAAAAGCATACAGAAGCCTGCGGAGGACTGTAACAGACTCTTTGGCAGAGGTTCAACACTGTACTCTATCATTTCACTTCTCGGACGCCATTTCCTTTCACTCAGAAGGTGTATGACCAAACGCTATCTGGACGGATTCTCTGATTGGAAAGGAGAGAGATTCGCGAGGTGGGGAAAAATTCCGTCTCTGTCTCTAACGTTTCTAGTTTCTTCTTTCAACCAGTCGGACAGCTAGGCACCCTCTACAATCTTTTTTGCCGCCCTTTTCCTTCTGCCCTTGCCCTTCCCTTTAAACTTATCCCCCACCGTGCTTGGCAATGGAGGCCACAAAAGGGAGCAATCTAATGGAACGGCCAGCCATTTTACTATCTTAACGAAGGGTTCACATGAGCCAGCCAAGCACTCATTCCACACTGCCCGGAGTAGAGCACGGTCGATCGATTTGATACATTAGATGAAGCCTCCACTCAACTTACCAACTAGCCATTTTGTGTCAGAGTGAAAAATACTTGGAATAAGCTTTTAAAAGCTATAGTGTTTCCTTCTTAGCACTTTCAGTCCGCTTTGTACACCAATTTTTAGCTCCATACACCATATAGATCTTAAGATACATACCACTGGCCATTTTGAAAATGGTTAGTTGACTTTCCAAAATGGCCAGTAAAAATGGACAGTTGACTAGCCATCACTAGCCATTTCGACTGTCCATTTTATAGGGTACCAAACAATCCCCTGAGCTCATGCATAGACATATGCCATAAAAAAATATACCTGGATTCCCACCTTTCCAGAATATTTCCCGGAAAGATCCATATAGATTTGCAGTAATCCGCACCGAAATCAGTAGAAATTAGCTTAGAAAAAAGTTAAATTTCATGTGCTTGGATGCATCTTTTACTCGCATGCAGTATTAAAAATCTTTAAAAATCTTCTGTAGAAAATCTAGCATTTTATTAAGCTGTCTTTGTTAACTTAAAGCTCTACAGCTTCTAGTTTAGCTAAAGCTTCTAGCATGACTGTATAGCTAGCTGCATGACAGACTGCACCTACCTTTTTTTTTCATACACGCATTGTTATAGACTTGGTGTTTGAAATATCTGCAGCATTATCTGCTTCCTAGTTTGTTTCCTTCGATTAGCCTGAAACTTGAAACTGTTCATGACTATTTATGGCTCTCACTAAGGCTCTCATTGCTTAGCTGCCTTGGTTTCCGTGGAGCTCTTTTTATAAACACGCATGCAGTGCAGTGATCCATTTATGTCTGCCTGCCTGCATCGCCAGCCAGAGACACGTAGTGAGAGGGAGTCATAATTTCTGCATCTAGTTCTACATGTGGACACACGTCTGAGCAGGTTTAAAAGAAACGAAAGCAAGAGACAGAGAACATAAGGAAAGAGAGAAAGAAAGGAGAGCAACCGGGATACTTGTATGGACGGTTTGTGATCTTTTTCTTTTAGCAGATCTTTGTTTATCATTGAGTCGCCAAACATTGAGTGTGGAATCGAAAAAGCAGAGAGTCTAACCCAACCAGAAGAGAGAGGAGTATCAAAGCCCATCGCTCCTCTAAGAGAAAGGAACAAAGAAAAATCGATCCGCTTAGATGGATGGAAGACAGACAAACAAAAGAAACTAAATTTTTCAATGTCGTTGCTGTTATTATCCTCAGGCTGATGTTCATCTTTTTCCTTTTCATCCTATTTGTCAAGTCAGCAAGAAAGCAACTATGAAGGGTTTTTAATCTTAATCTTGTCATGCAAGTGATAATGAATCGACGATCATGCCTTTTCTGGTTAAAAAAGAAGTGTAATATGTAAAACACGTCACATGCAAAGGCTTAGGCTGCATGTGTACAACAAAGAAGTTGATTAAAAACGGCTTGAAAGAGATTCTAGGCGGGCTACGGGGTGTGGTCTGAGCCTCAGCGATAGGGCACACACCCCTGCTGTTTGTGGGGGCGATCTTTACAAGACAAAACGGCGACAGTGCTCAAGGGCACCACTAAATCACTTATCACTTATCACATATAGATTTGGAGTAATCCGCACCGAAATTAGTAGAAATTAGCTTAGAAAAGAGTTAAATTTCATATGCTTGGATGCATGTTTTACTCGCATGCAGTATTAAAAATCTTTAAAAATCTTCTGTAGAAAATCTAGTATTTTATTAAGCTGTCTTTGTTAACTTGAAGCTCTACAGCTTCTAGTTTAGCTGAAGCTTCTAGCATGACTGCATAGCTAGCTGCATGACAGACTGCACCTACCTTTTTTTTTCACACAAGCATTGTTATAGACTTAGTGTTTGAAATATCTGCAGCATTATCTGCTTCCCAGTTTGTTTCCTTCGATTAGCTTGAAACTTGAAACTGTTCATGACTATTTATAGCTCTCACTAAGGCTCTCATTGCTTAGCTGCCTTAGTTTCCGTGGAGCTCTTTTTGTAAACACGCATGCAGTGCAGTGATCCATTTATGTCTGCCTGCCTGCATCGCCAGCCAGAGACACGTAGTGAGAGAAAGTCATGATTTCTGCATCTAGTTCTGCATGTGGATACACGTCTGAGCAGGTTTAAAAGAAACGGAAGCAAGAAACAGAGAACATAAGGAAAGAGAGAAAGAAAAGGGAGCAACCGGGATACTTGTATGGACGGTTTGTGATCTTTTTCTTTTAGCAGATCTTTGTTTATCATTGAGTCGCCAAACATTGAGTGTGGAACCGAAAAAGCAGAGAGTCCAACCCAACCAGAAGAGAGAGGAGTATCAAAGCCCATCGCTCCTCTAAGAGAAAGGAACAAAGAAAAATCGACCCGCTCAGATGGATGGAAGACAGACAAACAAAAGAAACTAAATCTTTCAATGTCGTTGCTGTTATTGTCCTCAGGCTGATGTTCATCTTTTTCCTTTTCATCTTATTTGTCAAGTCAGCAAGAAAGCAACTATGAAGGGGTTTTTGATCTTAATCTTGTCATGCAAGTGATAATAAATCGACGATCATGCCTTTTCTGGTTAAAAAAGAAGTGTAATATGTAAAGTACGTCACATGCAAAGGCTTAGGCTGCATGTGTGCAATAAAAAAGTTGATTGAAAACGGCCTGGAAGAGATTCCAGGCGGGCCACGGGGTGTGGTCTGAGCCTCAGCGATGGGGCACACCCCCTTACCGTTTGCGGGGGCGACCTTTACAAGACAAAACGGCGACAGTGCTCAAGGGCACCACTAAATCACTTATCACTTATCACATATAGATTTGGAGTAATCCGCACCGAAATTAGTAGAAATTAGCTTAGAAAAGAGTTAAATTTCATATGCTTGGATGCATGTTTTACTCGCATGCAGTATTAAAAATCTTTAAAAATCTTCTGTAGAAAATCTAGTATTTTATTAAGCTGTCTTTGTTAACTTGAAGCTCTACAGCTTCTAGTTTAGCTGAAGCTTCTAGCATGACTGCATAGCTAGCTGCATGACAAACTGCACCTACCTTTTTTTTTTACACACGCATTGTTATAAACTTAGTGTTTGAAATATCTGCAGCATTATCTGCTTCCTAGTTTGTTTCCTTCGATTAGTTTGAAACTTGAAACTGTTCATGACTATTTATGGCTCTCACTAAGGCTCTCATTGCTTAGCTGCCTTGGTTTCCGTGGAGCTCTTTTTGTAAACACGCATGCAGTGCAGTGATCCATTTACGTCTGCCTGCCTGCGTCGCCAGCCAGCGACACGTAGTGAGAGGGAGTCATGATTTTTGCATCTAGTTCTGCATGTGGACACACGTCCGAGCAGGTTTAAAAGAAACGGAAGCAAGAGACAGAGAACATAAGGAAAGAGAGAAAGAAAGGGGAGCGACCGGGATACCGTTTTTTCGGATCAAGAAAGAGGTCTAGAAGACGAACTGCCTGCCTGCCTGAGAAACCTCAATGAAAGGCGCCCAAGCGCAGACATGCAGTCTCACAAAAGCAAAAATCAGTTAGGCTTAATTCTGTCTGTCTTGCCCACCCACTACGAGGAGAGCGCATGCAACTAATCGATACTTCAAACAAAAGGATCGATCACACAATCAGTCAGTCAGCCAGCCCACGTGTGTTGCCGGCACACCCCGCCAACAAGACTCGAGTGAAAAAATGGTGGACGGAAAGATATGCCAGCCAGCTGAAAGAAAATCCACATGCCGGAGTCCGAAAAGTAGACGAAAAAGGAAAAACAACCGCGCAGGAAAAGAGAAGCCCAATGAACGAAAAAGAACAAGGACTTCTTTCTGGCAGCCCGGCGCTACAAGGTGGATGTGCTGGCGATCGACGAAAGAAACGGTGCAGGGAACGATATTGGGGTGAAAACCGAAAAGAAAAAAGACAGAGAGCTTGGCAGGCGACGAACAGACTGCCACTTGGCAAGCCGGTTGGGTAAAGGAATCTCGTCACGTCCATATTCACACGCTTCGTTTCTTGAGGGTTTCAAAAAAAAATAGAAAGAGGGCGTGGAGGAAAAAGAATGAAAATGAAAAGAAATGGGAGTGCAGCGATACAAGTCAGTCAAGTCATTTTTTTTATTTACATCCTTACCCCCCCCCTCTCTCTCTGTGTGTGCGTGTTTGTCTTGAGTTCTTCGTTCCTTCGTTCCCCTTCCCAGCAGGCTGCCCTCTTCCTCTTTTTCTTTCATCCCTTCCTCCACTGTCTCTGCTTCCTTCTTTGAGCGGTGCTCGAACAACAGAAGGAAAAGGAAGAAAGATGATGATGAAGATGAGGGCAGGCAGACAGGCAGGCAGAAAAGTCGAAAAACAGTGATGCCTTCCGGGACAGTCAGTCATGCCAACAGAGAGGCGACCATACAAGACAGGAGGACAAGAAAAAATGAGAAGCATCCGATTCACGCCGGTACAAAGAAAGAGAGGCGAAAGGCAGAAGACAACTGAAAGGCAGATGCGAAGCATCGGCACAAAAGGAAAAGAAAGCAAACACTCTGTAAAAAGAAGTGCAATCCCCTCATACGCAGAGGCACATAAAGACAGCAGCAACGAGTCTTCCAAGAGAGGACCCACCGACCTCCCGCTGTCCTCATTCTTTCTTTTCTCCTCTTCTCACTTTTTCCTTTGCGTTGAATGTTTTTCTCTTACTCTTTTTGTTTTTCTCTTACTCTTTTTGATTTGAGAGCGCGTTTTTTGCTTGTATCTCCACCATTTCTGAAACAAACAAAAGAATTAATTAAAGATAGACGAAAGAAGGAGAGGAAGGAAGAAACGAAGGAAGGAAAGAGTCGATCCAAATTTGAATTCGTCAAAGAATCCAATGTCTTTTCCTAGAGAGAGAAAGGAAGACAGGAAGAAAGAAAGAAAGTAGAGAGCACAACGAAGTTTTTGAGTTCACAAAAGACAAAAAATGCGGGTTCCTCATGTCATTGTTTGCTCTGCTTTCTGTGCTCCCTTCTGTTTCTCCATCAGGAGAGACAGAGAAAGACAAAGAGGAGAGAAAGATGAATTTCCAACGTCAGACAGAACGAACGAATTTGAGAGGAATGCCCCCTGCCACCTCTTCTCTCGCCTCTTTCTGCAAGGTATTTCCTCTTCTTTGTGGTCCTTCTCGTTCGTTTTCGTTTCTTGTTTTTCGACCTCTCTTGGTTTCTTTTCCTTTTCTGGTCTCCCTTCCCATCCAACGTGGAAGGAGAACTAACTGCCTATCTGTCTGGCTCTCTGCCCCTCCCTCAGAATGGGGGTGCAGGTATGCCGTCCTTCGGGTCAGGCAGGCAGGCAGGCAGGCAGGCACGAAGACGAGAAGAGAGAAACAGGGGGGGAAAGGGAAGCGGAAAAGGGAAGGGGAAAGAAGGAAGGAGCACGGACTTTGCCAAGGCTCCTTGCAAGAAGGTACGCGAACCTGCCTCACGAGTACGTGAGGAGGAGAGAAATTGAGTGTGAAACAGGTTGGATGAAAGAAAAGACATGAATGACAGCTACGAGACAGAACAACGCATCCATCCATCCGCCCGTCCACCACACCCTCGCAAAGTGCAAAGGCATCATGCACGGATGGATGCAGGCAGGCAGACAGGCAGCTAGAAAGAGAAGGGGGAAAAAGCGAAACGGCTGCAACGAGGGCGGCCGTTCTTGTTTGCTCGTGAAGAAAAATGCACCCGCGCTCGCGTACTCGCACGCACACACATACTCACTCTCACACACGAAGAATACGTCAACGGCCTGCAAATTCAAAAGGAAAGATACAAGCAGGCCCGCACGCACGCACACCCAAGTTGCAATGCAGAGAGCGACTCTGTCCCCGTAACCTTCTCTCTCTCGTCTCTCTCTTTTTCCATTGCTTCTCAATGAAGCCTATCAGCTCCCGTCTCTCTCTCGTTCTTTTCGATCCAATGCGTACATGAAGTCATCCAAGTGCAGCGACGCGGGCATGCAAAAAGGTCGACACGAACGCACCAGCAAGGAAGGCGAAACAGCTGTTTATCAGTAGGCAACACACGCACACGCAAACGCACACACACGTGCAGCATGGTCCATGAAGAGACAGACAAACAGAGAGACAGAGACTAAACCAAGGCATATACCCTCCCAACCAGCCAGCCAACGAGGAGTGCAGTGCTCGCACCATTTCAGTCACAGTACAAGTGGACCGACGCCCTCGTGTTCGTACCATCAGTCAGTCCTAACCTCTCTCTCTGTGTCGAGTTGTTTGCTCTCCTCGATTCCTTCTTTCTTTCTTTTCCTCCTCCCTTCTATTGTATAGGCCCCCTCTCTGTCTGTCCGTCTCTTCACTCAATGCAACAAACACATCTTACAGGAAGCAAGGTTGGTTGGAGATCTTGCTCAGCAGGCAAGCAAACAGGCAAGAAAGAAAGGGAGAAAGAGGAAGAAGGGACGTCCCGCCCCTCGAAAGACGCCCCTCTAGCAGCAGCCCATACCAAGGAAGGCCTCGGAGTGGAACCTCAGGTCGCAGCTGATCTCGGTGGCGGGGCGTGCAAGGAGGGGGGTGACCCCAATGTTGTCCATCTGCACACACAGACGCACGCACACGGACACACACACATACAGACAGACTCGGGGTCAGAGAGGGGGCGAAGGAGAAAGGGGTGTGCATGGGACTGTGCGTAAGAGAGATGCAGCTGAGGACATTTGTAGGAATGAGCCGAAGGAAAAGCAGGGAGGGCATTGTGGAAGTGAATCAAAGAGACTGGTAAATCGATACGGAGAGAGATAAGGGGGTCAAGCGACGCTGAGCGAACTCCTCCACTTTCTCACTCACTTTTGGGGTGACCGAACACACGCGTCGACCCCGAAAGACCTACAGAGACGGCTTTACATCCTGACAGTCATGTGCGATCGAGACGACAAAAAATTAATCGCATACACCCACCCACCTCGAAGTAAGTTGCCCAACGGAGGTCGTACTGGGCCCCGAAGAACATCGGCTCGTTGCAGGTCATTCTGAGGGTCATGGTGGGTTTGCACCCTGTCTTGATGACCAGTCCCCTGTCTCTGGTGTCGATGTTGTTCAGGATACCGTCCAGGTAGATCTCCATGTCGTTGGAGGTCTTGTCGGCAGGGTAGAAGGCGGGGTGGACAGGGGGGTGCCACTCGAAGGTGAATTCGGGGGAAGTGATGACGGCCTTGGTCATGTCGCCTGTATCTCCCTGACCTCCAGAGAGGAGCGTGACGTTCAAGAGGTAGTTGCTGGCGAACTTGACCAGGTTCAAGTCTCCCGTTGTTGCTGAGGGAGCTTCGGGGAGACTGATGTGGTATTTTCCCACGCCCCCGATAGTCTGGCTGGGCGTGTCGAAGTAGAAGTGCATGGAAGAGTTCCAAGTGCCAAAGGTGGTCTGAATTCCCAAATTTTCTCTGGAGACTTTGCCCTTCATGAACACCTCAATGCCTTCCTCGGTGGCGCTGGGAGTGATCTCCTCTGTGTGGTCGATGAGGGCGCCAGGGAAGAAGGGCTGGAGGTAGAGAGTGGTTCCCCACCCATCAGGGTCGAACTGGGGGTGGGGGCGGATGGCGTTGATGGCCTCACGGGATGGCCAGCCTTCCTCGAGGTGGCTCATGAAAACGTGCCCATCCTTCAGAAAGCGGTACTGTTTCGGTCCTTCGGCAGTCTCAATAGAGTAGGGCAAAATTGAGTGGGGAACTATGCAGCCCTCAGAAGCTGCTCTGTCAACAAGGTTAAACAGAGCGACTGCAAAAAGGGGAGAGGTGAACTTGACCATTTTTCGCAATTAAAGGAAATTGCTGCGGGTTGTGAGAAGGGAAGCAAAAAGATATTTTTCGTCCCGACGGATTTCAGCGAAGTCGAGCTCAGCGATTTCTTTCCACACTTTGGAGCGATAAAACGTTTGAACACAGAGGAGTGTCGAGCTGTTAACGATTGGGGTTTCAACTTTCTTTTCTACAAGGCAGACCATGATCATGGGAAAGGCGGGAAAGCAGTTGTCGGATGTTGTCTGCTTTTTGTCCATTTTCGTCGCGAGAAACTTCGAGCAACGGAATTTTTGAGCGCAGCGTCATTTTTTTGGGCCGTCTCCGTTTTCGTGCGCGCGCTCCAGGGCTTTCAATTACGTGCCCCCCATGCAAAGAACTCAAATACTCAGTGAGAGTGCCATGAAAAGCGAACTTGTGGCTGCTGCACTGAGACTTTCGGGGGCCATTCATTGCAACACTGCAACCGAGACATGTGTAGTGAAAGTAGAGGAGCGGTGTTTCACGTCTATAACGGTTTTCGGTGAACTATACAGGCTTTTGGACATTCCCGTGCTCGCAGAATGCTTCACCTCCTGGCTGTTTGCCCCTAGCCGTCTTCTCTTGCTCTCAATCAATGTCAGTCGAGAAAACCTCCCTCGTCGAGGGTCCTCCAAACGATGTCCCACAGAGTCCCGTCTCCACAGACACTGATGTGTCTGACACGTTTGCAGCCGACCCTTCACGGGAGGGGGGGGAGGACGAGGGACGGGATACCTTCGTGCAGCCTGCTGTGGTGGGGCTCTCAGGAGAAAAGGCGACAGCGGACAAGAGCAGCACGTCTGGTCGTAAGCGGAAAGATGAGATCAATCTGAACACCCCCTTCGACATAGCCTGCAGATGGATCTTCTCCACCCCTGTCGTCTCCTGGCCCACCACTCTGGCCCTCTCTCTTCTCTGCAAGGACCCCATTCAGCCCAGCTGGATGCTCGCCATGCAGGTGCTCATCTGGCTGAAGGTGGGGATCGGGATGAGCCTCCTGCTGCATCGTTTCTTCTCTCATCAGAGCTTCACGGCAGGGAGAGTCACCACGTTCATCTTCGCCGTCATCGCGTGTCTTGCTGGACAGAGGTCAGCAGCACCACCGAGCAGCCAGCAACCTTCCTCGCAGGAATGACTGAAGACAGTATTTACCAGTCATGCATCCCGGCTTTGCTTCAAACTGAATGATCACGTCCCACGCCTACTTTCATTCTCTCTCATAACACTAGATATAACGCTCACTGTGCTTTCTTTGAATGTTCTCTTTCAGGTCACCCCTGTGGTGGGTATCCAAGCACAGGAAACACCACAGATACCCGGACACAGAGAAGGACCCCCACTCCCCTGTGGTCATGGGTTTCCTCCGAGCCTTCTTCCTTTGGCTGAGCGAGGATGAGGGGATTCGCACAGAGATCGAGTTTGTGCCCTCCTCTCTGCTCACACCTGAGTTGATCCTAGTCGAGAGGTTCTTTTGGGTCCCCAACCTAGTCGAATATCTGATCTGGTACTCTCTGTTTGGGTATGCGTGGATGTTGAAGGTGGGGGTCTGGTCAACCATTCTGGGGTCGGCCTCTTCTCTGTTCTTCAATGTTGAATTTCACCAATCCCCGGTGTACAGAGCGGTGGTGGGAAATTCTTCCAATGCGAGCGTTTTCAGTCAGATTCGACTAGTGCTTGCGGCACTTGTGGCCATCGCTCCGCTCGCGTGGGTGAATCCTGTACATCTGTTTGGACTGTGTGCAACCGTTCTGGTCATGTGCGTGGGAGAACACCAGCATGAGGAACACCACAAACACCCGACTCTCGCAAAGCGCGCAGGGTTTGATCCTCTCGCAGTCCTCCTTCTCCCTCCCTTGAGGAGTCTGGGGGTGGTCGATTGGGCAGCATCGAACTGGAAACCCTGAGCGGTGAATTGATCGATCGATCGAGAGATCCGGTTGGAATGGAGCAATGACTGGAGAGGGGGATGAAAGTCCAGGTTTTGTTTGCGACCGGGTTTTGTTTGCGAAATGTCGACCGGGTTCTTGGCACCCGTTTGTTTGCTTAAGGCCGAGGGTTTAGTTTGACCCCTTTTACTTTCGGAAAGGTTTCCCACCCTCTTTTTCTCCTTCTAGGGTCTGCACTCGTGTGTGTGTGTGTGCGTGTGTGTGTGTGTGTGTGTGTTTGTCTGTCGGTGTGTTTGGAAGTAGTCCGACCGGAAGGAGGACTGAAGAAAGGACTAAAAAGAGTCCGTGCCACGTGTACTTGTCGAGTGGGGAAATGATCGCACCAGGTTCTCTTCCGAGTTTTTGGGATTTCTTACCCTTGCCCTCGGTCCTGGTCTGTGTGTATCAATCTGTGCCTGGTGTTTGCTTTGAGTTCGCTCGTGTGACTTCAGAATTCGTTCGTTCCCTTGACGAGTGAGTGCACACGTTGACTGCTTGTTAAGAGGAGCTGGAGCTCTCGCCGTTTTCAATGACTTTACAATGAAAGGTTCCCTGAGTGCATGAAGTGACCGTATGTCGCGATTCGTTTCGTTTTTCGTTTTCTTTCTTTCTTTCTTTCGTTCGTTCTTTATTTTAGTGGTAATTCCGTGATTGATGAAGGCAGATGAGAGGGCGCACCTTGCGTTGACTGTTTTGCCCGCTGAGTGTTTTTGAATCTTTTGTTTTTTTTTGCTTGCTTGGTACAGCTTGCAGAAGAAAAGCTGTGCCTGAGCTGTTATGCACGTGGTGTCGTAGCATGATGTCCGTTTTTTTCGTAGTGACCATGGCGTGAAGAACTTCGGATGATCTCGCCTTCTTTTGATTTGGCATAGCTAGACGAGGTGATCTGAAGTGTTTGCTTTCCTTTTTTTGTTTTCTTTTGAATTCATACATTGAGTCGATCGGCTTGAGTTCAGCAAAGGAGAAAAGAGCTGAAAGACTTTGAAGAGCAGTTTTCTTCTTCCCTCAGCCTCTGCGTCCTTCATTGCTCACTCGCTCGTTCACGAACTCACTTGGGACAGTGGGACGCCATCAATCCGCGACACCTCTCGCTGCGTGTGCAATTTCGCAAATTGGGGCTTGGAGTCCGCTCAGTGAAATGATCGATGCACGTGACTGTTGTGCTGCAGTGCTGTATAAGGAGACAGAGGAAACTCAGTTAGATAGAATAGAGCCAGAAAACTGCCAACTCGATCGGAGAGAAAACTCAAAACGGACCGCATGCTTGCATATGATCTGCATATAACAGTGTCGTTTCAATGTCGTTTTGTGAAATCGTGATTATTGTGTAATTTGCGGTCGTGTCACGATTTGGCAGTCGAAGGCAGTCGGGTTTGCACAAAAGTTTGATCATTTCATCAGGAAAAAAAGAAAACTCATTCCTTGAAAAAGAAAGAAACATGCATGTACGAAAAAAATCAGGGCAGCGGCTTATATCTTTCTTTAGATAATAGATCTTTCTATAGTAACATAGTTATTCATACGCATATATATATCATTAGATGTATCATTATCATTCTCGTCTTGAAACGTCATGTATTGCCTAGTGTGTCGTCATTGGCTCATGATCAGAATAATGATATATAATTTAATAGACGTCTGGCTTTTCAAGTTTATTCTAGAGTTTATTAATGGTGCAAACCGTCCTCCGGCAGTAGATATATAGCTATAGACCTCGGGACAAACCCGGAACATAAATCCTAATCCTAATCCTAAGGATTATACCAGCATGGTCCCTAGCATGGTTCTGGTCCAGCAAATTAATTAAAATCATCATGAATCATCATTAACTCTAGTATCCACTAAATTATCCAACGATTTAACCGGTGGTATAACCGACAGCCCTAGTGACAGCCATCATATACTATTTTAGATATCATTGAACGACAATTAATTTTTGAATTAAATGATATGCAGATTGATGCACCATAGAAGTGTAGTAGTCAGAAGATATAAAAGGTATTGCGAGTATGTCTAACACTGGGCGTAAGAGTATTAAAGCTCCTAGTATAAAGCTCGTTCAGCGAGGTTACACCGAGACTACTAAAAGCATCTGGAAGCTAATCAACAAAAAGTACTGAAAGTACTGAAAAAAAAAAACGAATTTTTGGGGTAAATCTGACCATTAATCTAGGGATAAATACTGTTTTTGGGAATTAACTTCTAGGTTTAATTGTCAGATTGAACTTAACAACCCTGCATGTATCTAAGTATATATCGATAGTTTCTTATTTCCTACTATTCCTAGATTATTTCAGGCTAAATTACTTTAAATTACTCTAAATTATATTAAATTACCTAATAAATTACTTTACATTGCGCTATATATAGACATTGCTAAGTTAAATTATTTTAAATTACTTTAAATTAATTGCTCAGCTAAATTACTCAAACTCTAGCTCAAACTTGCAGGGTACTACATAGAGTTACAGATACACACGTAGAAACAAATCATCGCCGTGTTTCTGTCTAGGTCTATCCTATCTTTAGTGCTGGTCTAGGTGCTGGTACGTTTGTGGATCAACCTAGGGATCAACACATACAAACTCAAGCATAGCTGTATGCACACTGTCTTTCTGAGTGGATACAGATGGAAGAAGTCTGCTATTTTCTGAGATCGATCGAACGAAAAATATACACAGAGCTTGCATGAACATGCTGTCGATCGATCCAGACTGAAGTACACCTGCAATTTATACTCCCCCCCCCCTACAGGATGCACTGAATCGAATCCTTTCACCTCCCTCACTCCGCAGGGCCGCCACCGTAATTGTACTTAAAGGAAGGGGCAGGCACAAAGCACAAAGCGGGCGGAAGACAGACAAACAAACATGCACTCGTTGAAGTTCTTTCTGCCTTTGCTCTAGGTCGGCAAGGCAGAAGAGATGTTATTAATATATCGGACCACGGAATCACGTAAACCAAGGCCCCGCGAATTCCCATCAATGCAGCAGCAAGCTGACGGATTAATTCACGAAGAAAAAAAACCTGCATGCAGTGTAAATTCAGGGAAGCAAGTCTACGTCCGACAATCCCAGCCAGAGAGGAGAGGAGAGAGTACAGCCTCCCTCCCTCCCTCCCTCCCATTTTTCTTGCACGGCCAAACAGGGGCTTTCTCTCCCTCTCTTCTCTTGCCTGTCCTTTCCTCCGATGGGCCTGCAGCGCTGCAAACCTGGCGAGTCAGCCGCCAGACAAGACAGACAGCAGCACACCTCGTTACTCAACCCAATTAACCAACCAACCTTCCCCTCTCTATTGTTGCACCATCACCGTCCTTTTCTTCTACATGACTTTTTCTCTTTTTGTTCACGTGAAAGAGAGCTCTACACCCCCCCTGTAAGTCTTTTTTGCACCTCCTCCCTCCCTCCCTCCTTTTTCTAGCAGAAAACGATGCCCCGCCGAGAGAGAGGAGAGAATGACAGACAGAGAGGTTTCCTTCTTTCCTTCCTTCCCAGCTTACAACTTTGCAGGCTTGGGGAAAAGGTCGGGTGTGAACTTCATTGCTGCCTTCATGTTGCCCTTGATCTTCATCTTTCCTTGCATGAAGGCGATCTGAGGATTCAACTTCCCAGACACAACCTTCACGAAATCCTCGTCGACCTGCAAGCAAAAGGAACACAAACACAAACACACACAACGAAATGAAGAAAGAACAATCAGCAGAGAGATGAAGACCGGAAGAAAATAACAGAGACACGACAGGCAGACACACAGACAGACTATATATTTCTTTTTCTCCCTTCTTTTGTTCATGGACTCACAGACAGACAGAGAGACAGAGACAGAGACAGACAAACAGATTATATGTTTCTTCTACTCCCTCCTTTTCTTCAAACAGACCATATGTTTCTTCACACACACACACAGAGAGAGAGAGAGAGAGGGAGGGAGAGACGAATGTGGCCGTAAGCGTCTTCCCTGAACTTCGTCCGCTGATCGATCGATGTGGCGGCATGGGTATCCATCCGTCTTTCTTTCTCAATCCCTGTCCTACTGCTCACTTAGTTGTGGGTCTACTCATTGAGGCACCGACTCCGCACCGACTCCGGCGCTCCCTTTCCTCAGGCAGTTGCTTTCTGACTGACTGACTGACTGACTGACCATGGTGAAGTGGGCATCCTTCTTCTCGGGTGCTCCCTCGCACACCTTGCCCTCTCCGTTCTTGAGGTCGATGGTGAACTTCACAGGAGCAGCACCCTTCTTGGGAAGGACGTCGAACTGGTACACGAAGCCAACCTGCAGCAGGATGGATTGATTGATGGCAACATCACAAGGGTGAGTGAGATGAAGGGCATGTTTTCTTCTCATCTATCCATTGAAGAGAAAGTACAACTGCGAAGAGCTCAGAGGAGGCAGGCCACAATTTACAAGGCAAGACAAGGCAAGGCAAGAGAAGAGTCCAGCTTCACTTCACAAGGCACGGAAGAGACTTTTTTTCTCTTCGATCTGAGAGATCTTCTTCGTGTACCCCCTTTTCCGTTCCACAGATCGAGCTTCAATGCGACCTACGACACAGAAGACGCGTCCCCTGTTTTGCCCCCTTTTTCTTTTCGGAATCGCCCTCTTTCTGGCTTCATTTATGAGATATGTGCAAACTCCCCCCAAACACCGCAGCCGAGTCTTCATCCCTCCACAGACACAGACGCTCCTCCTAGCTGACCGACCTTCTTGGGCAGTGCCTTGCCCTCCGGAGTTCCCATAAAGTTCTTAATGTGCTGCAGAAGAGCGAAGGCCTTGAGAGCCTTTGCAGCTGCAGAGATGTCATCGGACCCTCCTGCTGCAGAGGCAGAGGAGGAAGAGGAGGAAGCGCCGCCCCCGACCTTCTTCCCTGTGTACTTCTCAATGGCGGCCTCAATCGGACCCTCGAGCATCTCAGCGGTGATTCCGGGGAAAAGCTCGGGAGTGAACTTTGTTGCTGCCTTCATGTTGCCCTTGATCTTCATCTTTCCTTGCATGAATGCGATCTGGGGGTTCAATTTACCCAGACAGACAGAGATGAAGTCGCCGTCCACCATGGCAAAGGTCGCGTCTGCTGTGCCCTGCTTTCCAGTCGCGATGGCTCCCTTGGAAGCCTTCAGATCGATAGTCCATGAGGCGGTGGGCTGCTTCTGTCCCTTCGCCTTCAGGATGTCGAAGTGGAAGGTGGCGCCGACCTGCAGGAAACTCTCGTGGTTGATTGGTTGATGACAAAGACAAGAAGCAACGAACGACGAAAGGAGACAGGGCGGAAAGAAACGACATGCGACAGAAAAAAAAATGGGGAATCAAAAAGAGAGAAGAGAGAAAGGAGACGGTTTTTGCCATGCACCCAAGCGAGCAGGCAGACAGGCAGGCAGGCAAGGAATCAATTACCTTCTTGGGAAGTTCCGTTCCTGCGGGGGTGTGCTCGAGGTAAGCGGACATAAGCCTGCGATCAGTGTGTCAGAATTGAAGAGGCGAAATGAAATGAACTGAAAGGATGCAGACATGCATGCAGGCGTGTCGGGAGAAGATTACAAAGACACACAAGAGAAGGTCACGAGAGAGTCAACTGCCTCCACCAGAGAGAGATTCCTTCTCTGCGGATTGCAAAAAGAGAGTGGGGAAGACACATACATACACACACACACACACACACACAACCAACACACAGAGGGGATGATATTGATCGACTGCATGAGAGAGAGGAAAGGCATCGACAAACTGACCAACCGACCAAACTAGTGAGAGACTGACTGGAAAAGCTTCTCAGACTTGAGGCCAGAGGCGCCGCCAGCCGCAGGAGCAGGGGCCGCCTGAGGTGCTGCTGCTGCCTTGGGAGCAGGTGCGGCCTTTCCGCTCTTCATCTCGTCGAGTCGTGACATCACAGCGACCATCGAGTCCTGAGTGGTCTCGGGGTACTGGACCCTCGTGAAGTCGCTGATGGTGCCCCACTGGCTCTTCACGTCGTCAGGGGAGAACCCGGCGTTGAAGAAGGCACCCTGAAGAGAAGGAAGGAAGGACAGAAGGAGAGGATCGATCGATGCATGCGGGTGGATGAATAGGATTGATGGATTCATGGACAGACGATCTGGGCCATAATAGATCAGTGTTTCCTGGCCTTGTCTGGGTTGACTCTGTACAGAGGGAAGGAAAGAAACTCAAAGCAGACGACAACTGCACAGGGACTAATGACAGGCCCCCCCCGTTTTTCCCTTCTTGACAAAACTCAAAAGTCATCAGAGAAAGAGGTGACTTCCTTGTTTTGTTTTGCTTTTACAGACAAACAGGCAGAGAAAGACAGGCAGTGAGGAAGACAGACCTCAGTTCTCTGCCATCTCAGCTTGGCAATCCATCCGGCTCCGACTTCGAACATCTGTCCGGAGTCCTCGCAGCTGTCGTGACAGAGGAAGCCCACGAGGGGGGCAACAAACTCCGGCTTCAAGGCGTCCACAATCTCCTGCAAGCACGCATGCATATATGCTTGCTTTGAGGCATCATAAGTGTTTCCCCTATGTCATCCACGGAGTGTCTGCATGTGACCGCTCCAACACGATCGCGCCGAAACTAAAACGGGCTTCGAATATGTGTGAAAACATCAAGCACGGCAGCCCCAACTCGAGAAGCAGACGTAGCAGCTTTTCGAGGAGACTAATTCTACCTCAGTCAGACAAGAATGAAGACACCATCTCCCTCGACCTGCATGCCAAACCACCCTCTTATGCAAACCCTCTCTGACTCATTCACCCCTTCACCGACCTGAGGCATCACGGTCTGGGTCATTCTGGTTCCCGCAAGGGGTGCGATGCAGTTGGCCTTGATGTTTCTCTTCGCTCCCTCGAGTGCGAGAGCACGGGTGAACCCGAGGAGACCAAGCTTGGCGGCGGCGTAGTTGGTCTGCGAGACAACAACACAAGATAGAGCAAGTACAGTCAACGTAGGTAGGAACGGGGAATGGACGGCAGGAGCTCGGAAGCGGGCAGTTCAACGTTAGGGAGAAAGAGGGAGCAAGAGATAATATAAACAGAGGACAGCACTGCAGACAGGCATTCCGCCCTTCCCCCCCACACACACACGGTTGCGCCGGCGCACCTGTCCGAAGCTTCCGTAGAGTCCGGCAGCAGATGCGGTGTTGATGATTCGGCCGTACTGCTGCTTCTGCATGTACGGCCAGGCGGCCTTGGTGCAAGAGAAGGACCCCTTCAGATGGACCAGCATGATCAGGTCCCAGTCCTTGTCGGTCATCTTCGAGAAACTGATGTCTCTCAAGATCCCGGCGTTGTTGATCAAGATGTCCACCTGCATGCACGTGCGAGTACGGACATTTCCAACGTTGAGAACGCGCACCTTCTCAAGACCGCGACAGAAAGGACATTAAACAGAAAGGGCCTAAGCCTGGATGTCCAGCCAAGGCAGTGAGGAAAGAAAATCGGCGGCTTTGCTGAGGCCAGTACGGAGGCACAGTTCAAGAAGCAAACACCCGAAGACGAGACGGGAGACAAAAAGAAAATCACACTCGATCAAATCGCTTCACCCCAGTACCTAAAGCTCCCCCTTCCCCCGACAAGCCCATGTACCGACGCACCCTTCCGAAGGCATCGATGGCCGTCTGGATAATTTTGTCACCGAACTCGACAGAGTCGTAGTTGGCAACGGCCTGACCCCCGCCTCTCTTGATCTCATCCACCACGGCGTCAGCAGCACGGGAGTTGTTTCCGTCTCCAGTGGCAGACCCTCCGAGATCGTTCACGACCACCTTGGCGCCCCTAGAGGCAAACATAAGAGCATAGGCCTTCCCGAGGCCGCCACCGGCTCCGGTGACCACTGCAACCTTACCGTCGTAGCGAACAGCCATGGTGAGAAATACGAAGAATACGAGGACAGCTGAGAAAAAGAAAAAAGTTTTCGGTGCTTGTGGGAGTTTCGACCCGAAGAAAGCTCAGCAGTATCGTAGTATGACACCTAAAGCTCTGTTTTGTGGCAGCAATCAGTTTATCAGCGGAGGGGAAAGGGGCAGGGGCAAAACAAACGGACGTCTCTGGAGCAGAATTTCCACCCGAATTTCTACTGACCGCGAACTCAGATTGAGCCTCCACGTCATCACAGTCACCCCTGACAGAAGCTCTCCAAAAGACAAAAAACACCCCTGACGCGATCTCCAACTGCACGTTTTTGCCTCAAACCCGCGAAAGCACCCCTGACAACAAACGCGATTCAAGAGCATATATGGAATATATGCACCCCTGTATGAAGATCCGGCCGGCTATGGCAGGCTCTATGATCCCACCACACAAATTAGGCCTTGACAATGCTTGACCGACTCATTGTACTTATATACTGAAGGCCCTGTCGACACTATCATTGTCGTTGTACCTTCGTTGTACACCTGTTTCTCAGTCTCGTCTCCCAGTGCCTTTTTGACGCTGCGTCACCACTTTCGTGATCAGTGTACATTGAGACGAAGATTCCGGCCGATCTTCGCTGCAAGTTCAAGATTACCTCTTGAGGTGGATTTGGCCAACGAAATTCGGAGTGATCATCTCAGAGATGGCCATTTGGAGGTCGGTGCTATTTTGACTCTACCTTTCATGCTTTGGCAAGCTTTTTTGGGTGTTGCTGGCCAACGAAAGCCTCTTGCCGTCTCTCTCTTCAGTCTGCAAACTTGCCTGTCTGCTTGCCCGCGCTCTGCCTGTTGAAAGGGAATTTGCCTCATCTGCCTCTCTGCAAAGTAAATGAATGATCACGCTCCGGCAGAATACCAACATGAGATGCCGTGAACGAGGGACTCATGTGCTGTTCTGTCGGTCAAGCCATCCTCAACCAGAGAATCCGTTGCCACACTCAAGTGTGAGCGAAGGCCCTGTCTGGCTTTGCACATGTTTGTGACTTGACTGAATGGAGTGCAGATACGGAGACTTCAGAGATGCGGAGTACCTCCACGAGTACGGGAGGAAGCTCCTGGAGCAGAGGGCGGCCTCTCGGCAGGCGGCTGCCGCAGCCCAGCCGGGACTCCTCCCTGCCCCCGGCGGACAGCAGTCCCTTGCGGAGATTCGCAGAAAGGCCAAGACAGCGGAAGAGGAGAAGAGGGAAAACATGTCGTACGGGAAAGTCAAGGTGAGAGAAGGGTGGCACAGTGTTTGTTTTTATTTTTTCCCCCGGAATCTGGACCTTCTCTCACTTACATCTATTCAAAACCGCACACAAGGCTTTTAAGCGTGCCTGTTCGTGCCATGTACCCTGACTTTCTGCCGTCCGAATGTTTGTGTATGGCCCGCCTTTCTCTTCAATATTCCTACCGCCTGCCGGCACTCATACTATTCCATGGAAATATGTTTTCATGCGTGTCCGCTAAAACAGAGCGCCAACCAAGCAGGCAGAAGCTGGCGAGTACATGTTCATTGTTTTGTGTCCACATGCAGATTTTGAACTACACATCTGAAGACAGTAACGCCGCAGCGCACGAACGGCAACTACACAGATACTTCTGCTCAATCTGCGGGTCGCTGTGCGCAATCTCGGACGCTGACTTCTCTGCCCTTCCCAGACGGGCGACAGATGGGGCCTGTGCCTTGAAGGTCCGTCTGTCTGTCTGTCTGTCTGTTGGCTGAAGGGTCTTTTATTCTTTTATTCTTTTGTCCTGTTGTGCTCTCTTTTTTTTTTGTTTTTTTGTCTGTTGTGTACATGAAGAAAAGGAGGGAGAAGAAGAAACACCTAGTCTGTCGATGGCATGGAAGGAAAAGGAAGGAGCAGGAGCATATGTGTGTCAGTCTGTCCTTCAGCATGTCATCAAGTCACTGTGTGCTGTATGGGGAGGAATTCCTTCTCTCTCTGTATTCTTCTTTCTCTTTCTCTTTCTGACCGACCAAGCGATTACCTACCGATCCACCGATCGATGGGTCCATCGATGACTCCCTCCCTCCCTCCCTCTCTCCCTCCAACATTTCATTCTTTTTTTTTTTCTTCCTTTCAGGAGGATGAGTACTTCTTGAAACGGTACGCTAAGGTGGGAGGCCGGCCGATGTGGATACGGAGGGAGGGGGGGTTCGAGGAACAGTGGAGGATCACCTGCAACGACTGCGGCCTCGCGATTGGATACAGGCAGGCGGCAGAGGAGGACGAGTCAAAGTGAGCTCTCCTCTCTTTGATTTGATTTTATTGCATGCATGTATGCATGGCTTTTTTTTTCAAATTTCTTGATTGCATGCATGCATGTCCGTGGGTTGGTTTTTGTGGACTGATCAACTGTGGGAGGGGTCGTTTGAGTGAGGTTGCGTTGTGACATCGTGTCGAGGTGCTCCAACTTGATCTGGCTAGAGGGCAAGAAAAATTTCAAATTTGGGAGGGCAGCCTTATGCAAGGAAATGTGGGTATCCCCGTCTGCCTGTTTCGCCGTTCGGCTCTCTCTCTCTCTCTCTCTCTCTCTCTCCCTCTCTCTCTCTCCCTCTCTCTCTCCCTCTCTCTCTCTCTCTCTCTCCCCCCCCCCCCNCCCCCCCCCCCCCTCTCTCTCTCTGTGTGTGTGTGTGTGTGTTTGTGTGTGTGTGTGTGTGTGTGTGTGACGGTGCCTTTCGTCGCGTGCAAGTAGTGCACGGTGGTGAACTCGTGCGGAGGTGTCGGATGCAAATATTCGTGTAGGTGGTTGGATGAAGCCTGCACGGGTTTGTCCATCAGCTGAGGGCTCTCCCTCCCTCCAGCAAAGGAAAGCTGGAAACGTGCTCTATCTCCCTTCTGAACGTTTCCTCTCGTGTGTGTGTGTGTGTGTGTGTGTGTGTCTGCGTGTGCAGGTGCTCCTTTTTCTTCCAGGGTGCCTACGTGACAGAAACGAGCCGAGCAGTCCAGTTTGCGCCTCTTGGGGTGGTGATGAGCTCTTCCTTCTACACAGAGAAAGACTAATTGATCGGTCGATCATCGATGAATCGACCCTCCTGCTGATGAGTCCCGTCATCGCCATCTCACATACTGGGCCTACTGCTGGCATGAATACCGGCTTGCTAGCTCTAGTGCTAGCTGCCTAGCTTATTGCCAACTTGCTGTCAGTCATGGTGCATGTGCATGTATGTGCATGCTCCGCCGGTGAGCTGTAAAAGCGCAGCAAGTCATTCATACAAAAAGAAAAGAAATCTACAAATAAATCAGCTAAACACAGTTGGCATCAAGCTTAAGACGGGGCCGATCGAACTCAATGAAGAATCAATGCCGTAGTTAAATCTAGAGTTAAATATTGCTAGAAATGTTAGTTATTATTCTTGTATCACTACAAACCAAATCTTACTACAGTTAGTATAGGATCGAAGTACATCGAAGATAGAATGTGAAAGGCTGGTCATGGCTAGTCCGTTTGCTATCACATTTGCGTATTAAAACTTAAAAATTCCCTTTCACATGCAGTGCGATCTTTTTAAAAATTGGAATAAAAGACGGCGAGCATCCTTCGGTCTCTAGACGTGGTTTTTAGTTAGTTTAGTTCTCTAGTTAGTTCATATTTCGCCGTAAAAGTTGCGGCAAAACTAAACTAACTCACAAAATTGTGAACTAAACTAGTTATAAATTGCAATGTGTGTTAAACTGTAAAAGGTTTGATCATGCACTTAGTGTCTATAGCCTGATGATTGTCCAAGTTATTCTGAGTCCAAGTGAATTAAAGACTAGCTCAAGGAGCAATTTACTCCTCCCCCATAAAGGTGCATAAGGGGTGCAAATGTTAGTTTATGTTAGTTAAATCGTAAGGTTAAATCTGTTTAGTTAGTTGTAACACCTTCCTGCTGCTTTGGGTAGCGGGAGGACAGACGGAGACCTAGACCCAGAGACGTGGCCTAGACAAAGAGATGGATCTATAAACAGCTCAGTCTAAAGATCTCAGTCAGCTAAGGAATAGGATATGGATAGATCCTTAGTCATTCGTAGAGTCCAGAGGATTTATAGTTCAAAGTTGAACTTGACTTGACTAGCTTGCTAAGAAAGGACAGACTCAAAACCGGGTAAACGGAATGAACGATTTCAGTGAGATGGCTGAGAGTGGATTAAATCTAACCGGTCCTGGGGCCCGTGCGAACGTAAGAATAAGTAAGGATAAGCTTTCCGGGGCCAGACAGACAGAACGCGACGGCGGGCGATCGAAGCAAAGGCGGCGTGCATGCAAGAAGAACCAAATGGCGGCAGCGGGGCAGCGCCGGCAGGTAGGATACTACAGCATATGTAGCACCTTCCTGCTGCTTTGGGTAGCGGAAGGACAGATGGAGAGCTAGACCCAGAGACGCGGCCTAGACAGAGAGACGGATCATGGCGGATCTATAAACTCTACCGACTCTAGCTCAGTCTGAAGATCTCAGTCAGCTAAGGAATAGGATATGGATAGATCCTTAGCCATTCGTAGAGTTTAGAGGATTTATACTTCGAAGTTGAACTTGATTTGACTAGCTTGCTAAGAAAGGACAGACTCAAGACCGGGCAATGGAATGAACGATCTCAACGAGACGGCTGAGAGCGGATTAAATCTAACCGGTCTCGCGGCCTGCGCAAAGTTCATCACAAACGTAAAGACAAGCTTTCCGGGGCCAGATAGACAGAACGCGGTGGCAGGCGATTGAAGCAAAGGTGGCGTACATGCGAGAAGGACCGAATGGCGGTAGCGGGGCGGTACCAAGAGGTAGGACACTACATAGTTCTCCATGGGGTCATAAACTAAACTAACTAACTAACTAACTAAAGACCACGCCGTGTAGGCTTAGTTGGAGATGCTTGTTTATGTTTGCAAGTCCTTTTCTGATACTTCTTGATTGATATTGTTTGATAAACCAAATATATTTTGAGTCAGAGATATTTAGAGACTATCGGTCCGAGACCACAGTCCGCTAGACAGTCCGGGAACTTCTATATTTATGTAGAGTGAGCGAATGGACAGTGCCTCTTTACTTTAGTAATGAAGTGGTTAGAAGTGGTCAGAGGCAATAAGGAAGAAGAGGTGCTGAACTTAGCTTAACTCGATCAGGTCGAAACATTTGTTAGAAATTCGGAATGCAACAGTGCAACAGCCAATGAAACTTTGTGCAACAGACGAGCTTTGTTGCAACAGAATCGCGACGTACGCTAAACTTGCGGCTGAAGTCAAACATGCATGCAACTCGTTTCAGTATATTAATATGTTCCCGTCAGCACACTGAGTGCAATGCTTACACACGAGTCAAGTCAGGTGAAGTTCATTTCTTTACACATCTACTTGCTCCATACAGGATCGATTCGACAGGCACTTGAGGTTATATATCCGTGCGGCCGGCCCGGATTCCGTTCTTGTTTAGTTGGGAGTCCGACCTTTCGAAATCAGATGTCTGAACTTGAAGCGAGCTAGCCAAGTGTTGCAGAGAAGATTTCCTGTACCTGCCTGTTGACCTCAGCCGAAACGCCGTGCTTCAAAATGAAGCGCATCGCCACAACACTCTCTCGTCGTGCTTCAGACCATTCTCTTCGATGTGCAGTCCCTGTCTCTTCCCATCTTCTTAGAACTTCTGACCACTCCTCAGACCAGATTGAAAGGCAGAGAGGGATACCGTCCTTCGTGAACAGAAGATGGGGGGTTCAGGCAATTTTAAGGCAGACCAGTTGTGACAGTCTTGCCTCAGGAAGTTGGAGGTTCCCCATCACAAGTCACCTCGAAAACTCAACAACGAAGGTCCCTCTGAAGACGGGGGACAAAGGAGGACTGCAGAACCAGTCTCCTCCTCCACCAGACTCCCATCCGGTACCTTTCGCTCCTCCCCCCAGATGTCAAACTGCTGAGGGGAGGAGCTTTCACCTAGCGTGTAGCCAATCCGTGTACGCACTTTTTCATGCTCGAAGACAGGTCGGGACTTCACGTGCCGTCTCTGCTGTGGAGTCAGGAATTGATACAGATGGGGTGCGGGCAGGCCTGGGGGAGGGGAAAAGCGGGGGCTTTTTTCATTGTTCCACCGTGACCCGATCAAAGATTCAAAGACTGGAGACACATGGAGAGACAATGGTTGGAAAGGGCTTTGGTTCTTCTGCTCAGGCAGACAGAAAACCCACCAGCCCTCCTTTTCAACAAACAGTTCGTCAGAAGAGGTCCCTCTGCCCGCATGGGAGGCAAAAGTACTTCTGCAAAGACTGCGGGGGAAAGGGAATATGCGAACATGGACGCCAGCGCAATCATTGCAAAGAGTGCGGGCGGACACAATTTTGTTTGCACGGAATTCAACGATCTTTTTGCACAGAATGCGGAGGACAAGGAATCTGTGAGCACGGACGGCGACGTCATGCTTGCAGAGATTGTGGGGGGAAATCCATTTGCACCCACGGGCGCATTAAGCGCACCTGTGTCGCGTGCGGTGGAAGTGCTGTTTGTGAGCACGGACGTCAACGCAGTCAGTGCCGAGAGTGCGGGGGGGGGAGTATCTGTGTGCATGGCCGTGAGCGAACAAAGTGCAGGGAGTGTGGGGGAGGTAGTATATGTGAGCACGGTCGTTTGCGCACAACATGCAGGGAATGTGGGGGAGGTAGTATATGTGAGCACGGTCGTTTGCGTACAAAATGTAGGCAGTGCGGGGGTGGCAGCATCTGCGAGCACGGTCGCCAGCGGAGCTCCTGCGCAGTATGTCAGAAGGACAACCCTGCCTTTCATGAAAGACGTGAAAAGCACAAAACAAGGTACCGGGAAGACGTTGCCTACCGATTGGCATACATAGTCAGGAATTCGGTATGCAGATGCCTTGCTGCTGTCCGTAAAGGCAAGGCCCCTACTCAGAGTAAGCATTCCCACGAGTACCTCGGTTGTTCGTTCCCCGATCTCAAAGCCCATCTCGAGAAGGACGACTTCCACGGCAACCCCAGAATGTCGTGGGAGAATTACGGAAGTTTGTGGCACGTTGACCATATTGTGCCTATTATGTTTGTGGGTCCGGATGGAAAAAAGCCAGATATGCAGAGTCGGATTTCACGTCTGCACTTTACCAACCTCCAGCCGATGTGGTCGGAGGAGAACCGCCGGAAGGGTAACAGGTTTGTGGGTAAACCGCCACCGCTGCCCGAACACTCGGTGAAAGTTTCCGGCAGGTCTCATGCAGACGGGCAGGTCAAAAGCCTAGAGCCTCTTATGGCATATATATACAACCTGTAGAACCGGGTGCATGGAGTGGGGGGAGTTCGCAGCTTACATTCGATCTCTAGGAAATTTATGACCCGATCCAGGTATGGCGATCGTTTCTGTCGCTGTGCTCGGGAAGTTCGACACCTGGCAGAGCCAGTCGCTGCCCCGCGGTTCGAGGGAGGAGTAGAGTCAAGAGTTGGGGGGGGGCAGGGCACTACACACAGCGTTGCCCTTCTTGGAACTCAGATCAGATCTCTGTCTGTAGTTTCTTCCCGCACCCCTTCCCTCTGTAGGGACATCTCGCGCTCGGATCCTCACCCACATTCTTCCTGTGAAACAGAAAAAAGTAAGAACGAGAAGGATCTCTGTGCCACGGATTGTACCAGTCGGAAAGTCCAAGCTCCTTCCAGGAGAGCCCCGTGCCCTCATGGAAGGCGGCCTTATGACTGCAAAGACTGCGGCGGGAAGGGGGTATGTGAGCACGGCCGTGTGCGTAGGTTCTGCAAAGATTGTGGAGGGAAAGCTTTTTGCGAGCACGGTCGTCTCCGAGGGACATGCAAAGAGTGCGGAGGTGCTCAAATATGCGAACATAGAAAGAGACGTTCTGTTTGTCGCGAGTGTGGTGGGGGCTCTTTGTGCATCCACGGACGATCGAAGTACTATTGTATAGACTGTGGGGGCAACGGAATTTGTGAGCATCAGAGGCGCCGAAAGATTTGTCCAGAATGTCAGAAAGACAACCCCGAATTTGCAGCATTCAGGCGGCGACAGAACGAAGCTCGAAAGGTTCATTACAAAGAGGATCCCGTTTTTTGTTTAAGTCAGAGCGCACGAGCGGTTGTGCGAAGCTGCCTTTCGTCCATTTGGAAAGGGAAGTCTTTTTCCTCTCATCGTAAGCGTTCCCACGAGCACCTTGGTTGTTCGTTCCACCATCTGAAAACCCACCTTGAGAAGGACAATTTCCACGGCAACCCCAGAATGTCGTGGGAGAACTACGGGAGTTTGTGGCACGTTGACCATATTGTGCCCATTCAGTATCGGGGGAGAGACGGCCAGAAGCCAGACTTAGAGACCCAAATTGCCCGTCTTCATTTTTCAAACCTTCAACCGCTGTTTGCAAGCGAGAACCTTCAAAAAGGGAACCGATTCGTCGGGAGACTTCCGAGGCTGACTCCAAAATCTTAATTAGCAAAGTTTCCATTATACATTGTTGATCCTCAATTTGAAACAATTTCAAATTTTCAATATGATGACATGCAATAATATGTTTTTTATTTCAAACCACTCTATACTCTCTTTTCTCTCTCTTTTTTTTTAGATTTAAGCGTATATAACTAGGGCATGTACTAGAAAAAAAAAAAAAGGGGGGTTTTGAATTGTTGATTTTTTTTTTTTAATGATTCAACCTAAGCTTTTACCTCTAGTATTCAACATTTTTTCTACCACCTTAGCTTTAACTATCTCAATGATGATCTGACTTAGTACGACTTAGGATCTGACATGCCGACAACAGTCTAGCTACCAGCCTAATCTATCATAATCTAGCCTGCTAGTAGGATTGCTAGACTGAATGTAGAATATCATTAGGATTGTTGTTCATAGTATCACTGTATGGGAGTGCTAAGCTGACTGTAGATGTTCACAAGTTGTCATTCACAAAAAGTTTTATACGTTATAATCTTCTAAAAAAAAAAAACTAAAAGTCTTTTCACTTTTTTGTTGTTTTTTTTGTTTGAGTGTATGCCCTAGGTATATAAATATAAAAAATGATATTTTAGTAATTTGATAAGAGTTTAAATATATTTTTAACTTTTAAGGCTATACAGTTTTAAAATAAAATCAAATCTAGCTACAAAAAAAAAAGAATTAAACATAAATCGAATTAACGATATTCATAAAAATTATATTATATCCTAAAGAATCCTGAGTAGATATACTACTGACTGTTTCATACTAGGATTTACAATTTTACACTGATATATGTGCAGCTCATAATTGTAAACTTCACAAAGTTTTACGAGTCTGTTTTAAACCTCATCACCGGCAATATAACTATAAATTGTAGTAGATAAATGTTGTCTAGAGTAATCTGTATATAGACTAGCACCTAGGAGGAAGCTATCTAGTCTTGTACAGAAGGTCTATAGATCTTGGTCACGTGAGTCTGTCAATCTAGCTATTCTACTCCAATGCTCTCATCAGGCAAGGAGGAAGCTGACTACAATCGCATGAGATATCGATCTGTTTAGTGCAGGCAGGGCAAATGCCATGGCCCCTAGCCGTATGCGTAGTGACCATGTTTGATTTGATTTGATTTGATTTGAGGTAAAGCTTAAGCTCAAATCAAATATCTAGTCAAGGAGGACCTAGTGTTTAAAGACCTATCAAATACGATCAAATATTTGATCAATATGACTTTCAACCTCAAATATGAAGGTCCCGAAAAAACTTTTGCAAGTACCGATCCGTCACGCATACTAATTCAAATGAAAAAACCTAAATCTTGATGGTTTGCTCTAAAAAAAAAAACGTTTTGAGCTGCACTGAAATTGACGTTTCACCCCTTTTTACTTCATGTAGAGGTAAACCGATCAGCTGAACGTTTTCCCGAACAGCTGTGTTAACTTTTCTGATGCTGGAACATCTTTTACGGCCCCCTTTTTAAGCGTCTGCAAACATTTTACACCCCGTAAAGACATGTCATACAATTCGACAGGGTCGAACGGGAAGAAGGAGGCATTTGTTTTTAGAGCCGGGTACGTAAAAAAAATATGGTCCATGTAAAAGGGGGCAAATGTGATTCAGTGTCAGGTGAAAATACAAGGAGCCGAGGGGGAAGGAGAAACTATTTGTGGCTGTGAGTATGCAGCAACGGCAACCAGTTCTTTTCAAACCTACCTCATCAATCAGCATGGCTTGACGATCACGTCTGACAAACATGTGCAGCTGCTCCAAGAAAGATAGGAGAAGCGGTTGGAGGGGGCGGGGGGGACGAAGCAGCCTGACGTGTGAACGTTTTTCCCCACCAAAGATGAAGCAGAAGCCGTGGTCGTACCATATGCAGAGACGCATAAGAAAAGAATCAAGGAGCTTGTTGTCGGCCCTAGCACGGCACAGACGGTAGCCAAACTTACCAACTCTGGTTGCTTAGCTGCCCAGAAACAGGATGGTTCTAACACAAACAGCAATAGCAAACGTATGCGCGGTTCTCCGTCTCACCCCGTTGTCATCTCTCCGCAACCGAATAGAAGCCCAGGAGCACCCACTCCTGGAAAGCTGAAAAGCTAGAGAAAAAGCTCTCAGCAGCTCCCACCACCGATCGATTCGATTCACATTGAAGAAAGTGATCATGAAGAAGAGGAAAAGGAAGTGCCATAAAGCTGAGTGATTGTCACCTCAATTTTGGTACGTGCTCTAACTTTATCATATCAACAAAAAGTCATATGCAATTTCAAATCTATCAATTTTACGTTCTTAATCTCATTAGTACTAGAGTGAGTCTCAGTGACTAGTGTATATACACACATAAGTTATAATTATATATGTATTTTTTTAAATTTTTGAAACACACATCAGAAATGTTCTGATAACTATTGTCATGAGAAAAATGATCAGAGTGACAGTAAGTCAGTGACTCAGTGAGGAACCCTAAGAGGTTAACCTCAAATCTTACCTCAAATATCAAATATTTGAGGTTGAAGCTCAAATCAAATCAAATCAAATCAAATCAAATATAATCAAATCAAACATGGTCACTACGTACGCGTATGTTGTATGCCATAGTGGGCCCACAATGGAGTAGAAGCAGCATGACCGCCGGTACCACGCCGCGGCTATGGCATGCCCGCATTTTGGGTGCGGCTAGGGGCCACGGCATTTGCCCTGCCTGCACTAAACAGATCGATATCTCATACGATTGCAGTCAGCTTTCTCCTTACCTGATGAGAGGATTGGAGCAGAATAGCTAGATTGACAGACTCACGTGACCAAGATCTATAGACCTTCTATACGAGACTAAACGGCCTCCTCCTAGGCGCTAGTCTATATACAGATCATGGTAACAGAGCTGGTTCAGTAGATCCAGAAATAGCAGTCGTCTCCTGCTCGCCTCTTCTGATCAGAGAACAAAGTTGGGGTCATCGCGTACAGGTTTGCAGTACAGCCGGTACCCTTGTTCTCTAAAGGATCTGAGTTGACGCATTGACGCGCTTCTTTCCAGGAACTCCGAGAATTTTTCATCCGAACATCTCTTCCGGAGTTCATGCGCAAGCCTTAGGTCACAATGAAATATTCTTTCGTTCGCTAGCCCATTCCATTTTTTTTCTTCAACTGCTTTGGGATGGCTCCCTTGTCCAGTGACGTTACCACCGAGGTGATCAAGCTTCGAGACGTTTGTTCTACTGCCCTGTTGAAGACACGGGGCATGCAGAGGCACGAAGATCAATTTGCAGATGTGGCGACTACTGCGCTGTCGTTTCTTTCTTCTCTTTTGGGGACCTGTCTTGTCTTCCCGAGTGTGCCTCCATCGAATGCCCCACTGGCAGGTCGACGCAGAACCCCACGTGGGACTCGAGGTTCACGAGGACGCAAATCGACGAAAGAGCAGAAGCAGCCACCAGCACCTAAGGGCTTTGGATCCAACTAGAGAACTACGTCAATCATTCAATGATGGCAATGATGTGATGGTGCTAGATGATGCTCTTGATATGTGTTAGTTTATAGACTGATATAGTTAGATGAATGAATGAATGAATGAATGAATGAATGAATGAATGATGAAAGGTTGGCTTTGCTGGTGTGGAATGAAAAGCATATATATGCAGCGAACCATTCATTACGCATTTTACCTCACGACAGAAGCTCCTGTTCGTGCTAGGCTTTGTTTCTAGCTTTGTTTTTTTGAATCAAAGAAAACATTCAAATGGCAGCTTGAATCAGTATGGAGGGAGCTGTGAAAGGACATCAGCTGCGCATGATCAGCACAATGTCGAAGGAGCACTCTGACAAGCACATCATCAAAGAAATTGAAAGAATGATGAAGAATGCAAAATGGATCGATGCATCAAAGAAGCGCTGCTGCTGGAACATGCTGCATGAAGCAGAAAGCACTGACACGGCCCTCAACTTCTGTTTGTCAGCACATCCAAAGAATAAGCAGAAGAACAGCTGCCACTGTCATGCATTAAATTTATATCGATGTACATGCATAATGCGATATGAAGATGCCAAGCCCACATCGGCCTGCATGAAGAACAATTACTGCATGGAGACTTTCGAGAGGGAGGGGAAAAGAATGATTGAGGCCATCGGACGAAGTTCATCATTCACGACTTCGCGAAGGTGCGAGAGAGAGAGTCAAACCGGATCCGCCTGAATTGGCCTTTTTTCATCTCTGCTTATTGATGAACATCATCGCTTCTGTCTTCTCCGCAAGGAGATCTAGACAGGGAATGGAGCCCAATCTCTATCTGACTTCTTGAATTCAGACAGGGAAACGGTATTCAGAGAGACTTGCTAGAGAGAGATGCACTTTGATGCCCGTGATGGGTGAGAGAGAGAACGTCTCAATGACATTCTACAGGACAGGAGGGCTTGCTTTTTTTTGTGCTTGTTCTCCCTCCTCTTCATTCTTGTTGTTTGTCTTTCTGATTGCTGCACCTGTTGTTCTTGTGAACTCCTTGACTCTCTTCTCCTCACTTTTCCGTTCTCAATCCTTTGTGTTTCCTTCGCCGACTGGTCATGACACCTTGTTCTCGATCCACTCTCAAACATTCACCTGTTTTGTCTGTCTGTCTGTCTGTCCGTGCATGCGTGCATGTGTGAATGGAGAAAGAACATGAAGGTTTCGAATGAGAAGGATCCACTCTTTTCTCTTCTGAAGGGGAAGGGAAAGGGAAAGGGGGAGGAGATCGAGAGGTCGAGAGGGGAGATGTTGAACTCCCTCTCTTTTGATCTTCCTCTCCCTGTCTCTGTCTGTGTGTATTGCAGGGAGAAGGGGGCACAGGCGAGTGGGAGGCTTGAGCAGGAAGAAGAAGAAGTGGATGCAAAGTCAGACTGACTCGACTCGACAGACTGTTTGTTTTCTCCAAACCCCCACTCCTTCCTTCCTTTTCCTTTTCCTCTTCTTTTTCCTTTTTCTTTTTCTTCACTTTCTCCTCCCTCACCCCGCCTTTGTGTCTTGACCAGAGGCACTTCAGAAGAAGTCATCCCCGTCATCTCCCTCTTCCCCCCCTCTCGTCTCCCTCTCCTGTCCCCCATCCCCCCCATCCTCCTTCGACTCTTCGAATGACTCCAGGACCTCCGCCTGGACTCCAAACCGAAGAAGAGCCCCCAGGCCACCCAGACCCCTCACGAGCTGGAGTCCCTCCGGTGTCCTGTCACTCACCAAGGTCAACTCACCCCCCTTGGCTGCCACTTCCCTGTCCAACCACTCAATCAGAGGAACTCGCTGTAGTTCCTCCCAACCGCCGCCACCACCATTCCCACCTCCATCCCTCTCGGTCTGGACGACAGGAGCAACTCGGGGGGCCACAATGTCGACTTTCTCTTCCCCCGTCTCTGCGTGTCGACGAGTCACGGCCTCGAGCTCCGTGCCTTCCCACACGATCACCCGACCACAAGCACCCAGTCGGAGAGCTGCAGTCACTTCTTGAGTTCCGAAAACTGCGTGACGGATCGCCCCGTCCTCTCGGGTCGCTGCCTCAAGAAGAGACCCGATCGCGCGTCTCTCCTCCACCAGCCGCACTCCAGCGAGGGCGTCCGCTGCGAGGTCACAGGCCTGGTCAAGCCCTGCCTCCCCTCCGTATGCGGTGTCAACCATCTGCACGTATTTGAATACAACAAAAGGGAGAGAGACATGAGGGGTGAAGTGAGAGTAAGTTTATTTATTGCAGAGAAAAGAAGACAGCAACTGGCTCAGAAACTATTCAACCAAAATGGTCAGAGAGGTCAGACAGAGTGACAGACGCGTCCACACACACAACCACAGAACAAACAGTCATGTATACCATCTCGCACTCACGAACAAACAGTCATGTATACCTATGCGCGCACACAGGTACGCATGCATTCGTGCTTTTAGAAACACATTCCCACACCCACCTTCACCCCACACTGACCGACGCACGCCCTCACGCCTACACTGACCGACGCACACATTCACATGCACACTCACCTTGATGATCACATTCTGCAGCTTCGGGTCCAGCCGTGCCTTGAGCTCGTTCTTCAAGTCCCCGCACCCCGCCACCACGAGGCCCTTCACAGACACGGTGGCATCCTTCTGGAGGAAGACCTCCCCTGCGGCCTCTGCGACCTTCTTCACCAGGGCCAGACGACTCTCCGCACGGAGACGGTCAAACCGGAGGGCCGACTGCCCTCCCCGTCTGTGCTTGTTGGGAAGGGAGGCCGTCAGACGGAAGAGGGTCTTTTTCACATTCCCCTGCACCTCCGCGATCAGGCACCCATTTCCTTCTGTGACGACGAATCCGTATCTGCAGGTACGTAAAAAGAAGGAATGAATCGTCGTTAATTCAATGCTTCATACTCTACAAATGCATAGCAAAGCAAAGCACAGTTAGGCAAAGACAATGCCATGCACCCGAAGCACAGAAACGAAATTCATGCTCACGCTTCACGCTTGCATGCAAAGATGGTGTCGGGAGGGAGCAGAATGGGCGTTGAAAGTTTGAACAAGGTGGCGTTGAGCAGGTCATGTGCGGGAACGTGAAGATAGATCGTATGCTAGTCCTCTTCCAACCAATCCCACATACATCCCGTAGGAACGAACCTTTCGTGGGATGTCAGAAGTTCTCGCAGAGGATCGAGGTGGAATGCGGAGTTGCAGACGTAGAAGGACCTCTGGACTGGTTTGAAAGGCTCAAAATCCACCAGCAGCTTTCTCTCTTTTCCTCTGCTTGTAGTGTCATCCCCGACCTCTCCACAAAGAATGATCAGTCCATTGGGAGGCGTCTTCTTGTACAGCTTCAGTCGCTGCTGGACGGAGGTGAGGGCAGACAGAACGGACTGCCTGTTAAACACGCGACTTGATGTTGGAGGCGACTGAGAGCTCCTCAGCGATCTTTGCAGAGGTGCGCGTGAGTTGATCTTTGCAGGAGACAATCAGAGTAATCACAGATGTCCCGCCTCCCCGAACCTCCTCCAGAGACTTGATGAGTCTCTGGAGTTTCCACTCAGCAAGCTGCTGCTGCTGCTGCTGCAACTGGGAAGAGTCGGTAGAAGACATTTTGGAGTCAAACGATGCCGTCTCCTTGGAACGAAAAGAAGAAATTCTGGAAAGAGTAGGAAGCAGGACGCTTTCTTGCAGACCTGGCAATGCCAAAAGGTGGGAAGAAGCTTCAGACTCAACGTTGAAGTCAAATGTATGATTGAGAGTGGAAGAACCTGAAAAATTTCCGACAACAAAATAACACAAACTCTTTGGAGCTCGGCCGCGGGCTGCACAGACTTTTTGCCGCGCTTTAATTGCGCCTACCCGATTCGGTAACCCGAATAATCGGGTTCGTGCATGGCCCCGGAATGAAGCCGCGCGGCTGGTGGTTTTTGCTTTCCGGGGCCTGTCAGACATTTAAGTGCCCCGTGACGAGAGCACATACGTGGCTTCACAGGAAGCGCTTGCATAGTGAGCCCGCGGCGCAAAAACACACAAGTATAGTGACGCACAAGTCCCGAAGGTTCCCGAACGGCTATATTAATATATAGGTCATATTAAGCTGTATGAACTGGTTCTAAGAAGATCTCACACTCGTCCGTGCTTAACCGTCTGCATGTATGCTAATGCATATATCAACGTACATGAACGAGGGAAGCAGTCCGACTAGAGGTTTCCCTTAATTTTTCATATTAGAACACATCATTTTTTCTCCTTCTAATTACCTCTAATTCTGAAAGTACATGTATAGTAGTAGTATTGTATACTGCTCTGCTTCAATCAATTTTGTCATGTCAGATCTATCATGATCAGAATTTATTAAAATTAATTTAAACAGCCTTTATGATAGACTTTATGCCATAGACGTATTTTATCATATTTATCGAGATCGTCGATATCAATATCATATATGACTAGATGTATGATTGTGTATGATAGGCCATAATAAGAAGTTTGAGCAGTAAAAGCGAATATGCAGTTTTAGTAAATTAAAAAAATAGAAATGATTCAAAGGAGATTAAAATATTAAATGTGTTGTATACCACCGCCTGACGTAAGACAGCTTGTATACCCACTGCAGGATCAGCCTGCAGGTCGCCCAATTTAAGAAGCCGAGTCTCAGAGCAAAGAAAAAAAAACTTCCGTGAACCTAAGTGTCACTTAAAAAAATATAATCAAGATGATCTCTATCTGCAGCATCATTTTTCAAGAGACCATCTACGCTTATGCAGCCTTGTGGCGTACACGGTCAAGACACCGTCTAGATATGTCGCTTTAGCTTTCAAGACAGCGTAAATGATCCGCACCTGTGGCACAGACTTTCAAGCTTATCTAAAAATGCGGCTTGAACTTTTAAGTGGTAGTTAGGTTCAGGGAGGTCGAAAAAAAAAAGGGGAAGGGGAAAGAAAACAGAAAGGGCTGCCCACTCCAGGCGCAAAGCTCCGCATCAAACAGTAAGTACGGTCAAACATACATACAGGAAGCCGGCGTTCAAGCCGCATAAAAGTTGAAGCGTGTACCTCTCGTCGCGCACACTCTATATGGATGTAAAGGCCACATCGATAAACCGGAAGGAAAAATTAAGAGCCCCTCACTCCGTGCAAAGCGACGGTCGCGAAAGCAGATGCGCATTCAATTTTGACTCAAATCGGCTGCACACAAAACAAACCAGACACTTAGCCAACACAGCTAGCCTTAGATGCGTACCAATGTCCTGTGATTGAATACACAAGGCAGTCTTTAAAAGCCCGCCGATGAAACTCCATCGCACGAGCTCGCGTCAAAGCGGCCGTCCGGGTACCGACAAAGATATTGTGAAGTAATCGACGTTCAGACCTGCAAATGTTGAAAGAGCAGAGCAGCGGTGATAAGTACGTACTCACCTTCCACTAGCTCTCTAGAACTTATAGATTGGAAGACCACGGCTGACCCGTACACAGATAGTAAGACCGCTTTACTGGACCTAGAGCTTTCCAAAGCTGCCCAAGGCATCAATCAGCTCCATCGCATGCAATTCAATCTATTAATCTCATCCAATATTAAAATTAGAGTGTGTCTATCAAAATTCTGTTATAATCATGAGACAACTTATCAGTTATAATATCTTTTATATATATATATATATATATATAGTAGAATCTAGAGTGTTGCAATGTAGTGAAATGTGCTGCAGTGTTGCGTATAAAGGGACAGAAGGACAAAAGGAAGGTGAGCGTACTAGGAACAGATCTAAAATTATATCCTCCCCTATATATTTTATGAATTTTTATCTATTACTATTTTTTGTAAATTACTGGTGAACATAATTTACCGCAAAATAAATGGAAGATAAGTAAACGTAGACTATTAGTCAGTGAGTTAACGGAGTGCAAAGTCATACATAGAGACGGCCTTAGATCTGTTTTTTTCTTCCATTAATTTTCCTAATTAAACAAGTTTTTTTTTCATTTAAAATTTCTATAACTACATGTATATGCTAGCATGTAATACAGTTTATTCGATGATTGAACAATTCAAAAGAATCAAAACGAAATTTAACATCGGATGTTCAGGCAACCAACTCGGGCTGCCGGTGGTTCTGTGACTGTTGCGAACTACACTGTCGTTTGAGCTTCGATACTGGCTTCAGAGCGAACACAAGAATACAACGTACGACTTGTGGCATACATATACAAGATGGCGACCGACCAGGCGTTAAATTAGATCGCCATGGAGTGGCCCTGGAGCCTGAGATGTGGGAGGGAGGGAAATTAAAAAATAAGATTTGAAGGAAGAAAGACATGTCAGAGAGGAAACAAACGGCACGAAGCCCCAAATTTCCCCTTCAACCTGGGAGCATTTCAGGCAATTAGTCATTGCTTGCTTTTCACCTGGCCAGAGCCGGCCCGGCATTCGATCATCGAGGGCTTCTTACTCACTCTATCATGCACCCCTCTCGGTCAATCTAACGATTTGACCTAGCTGAAGGGTAGATTCACTTTCTTTAACATGCACGCATGCACACATGCATGCTCTGCGGGTATGCAGGCACACATGCATGGAGAGAACGTCCAACCAAACAAACGTACGTGCATCGATCGATCCTGTGCATTGCACGGAATGAAGCTACATTCATTCATTCATTCATCCAATGCCAGAGGGATTTCTGTCGTCCCGCTCAGGAGAGGGGGGTGTCCAGTTCCCTTGGCCCCGTTTTGTGTTCTCATTCCTCTTGTCTGTCTGTCCTCATGGATGGAAGCAGACGAATACATCATGGCTAAGCAATTGAGTAAAGCAAAAAGGCAGGTAAGGAAGCAGAACAGAAAAAAAAAAATCGAGTAGAGGTGCGAGCAGCATCTTTTCTCCTCTCTCTTATTTTTCGACATGTAGAACTCGATACGCCAATGGACTCATCTCGCAGAGTCTTTTGCTTCGTTCGATCAATTTTTCCTCCTTAGATCGATGTCGGTATCGACAAGCGCAGTTCCGTTTTCGGCCAAGCTCCTCTCTCTCTCTCTCTCTCTCTCTCTCTCTCTCTTTGCTTTGTGTGTGAAGGAATCCGGAAGAGTTTTCATCCGGAGAGGCGCCAATCAGCTGACCGTCTTTCTCCTGCATTGGTGGTTGGCATCTCGCTCTCTCTTTCCTTCTCTCCCCCTCACATCGTATCCCAACAATCTCAATCCGGAAGAGGATGTGCCGGCAGAGGTGCGCCTTCTGAAGGCACTCCAGCCTGCCTGCATTCGTGAATTGGGCCCATGTCTTTCTTCCCTCTCACTTCGGACCAAAGGGAGGTCTCAAGCAGGATAGATAAACAGACAAGATAAGCAAACAGGCTGAACGAGCCAGAAGAGAAAGACTGCAGACAGAATTGACCGATCGACCCTGCATACTGTGGGCCTGCCTCCTTTGGCTTACAAGCACTGGATGGATTGGACACCCTGCCGTCGCAGGGAGGTCAAAAGACAGGCAAACAGACAGGCAGGCAAACGAACGCGAGGACTTTAAGAAGCAAAAGAATGAGGAAGACACCTCTCGAGAGGCAAAGAGAGATGACGTCGCCCTTTTCACTTCCTTCGTTCTTGTCTGCATGCGCCAATTATTTCCCCAAGTACAGAGCTCAAAACGTTGAAGGAGGTTTCGAAGGTCTCGAAGTTCTTCAGAATTCTTAAAATAGAATGTGCACATCGAGCTCCTTTCATACACACATGCAGTGTCCCCTCTCTCTCCCCTTCTTCCTTCTCTTCTCCCACGCTGATCCTTCTCCCCATTCTTTCTTTCTATCGACTGTCACGTGTCCTTCGCTTTTTCGACTCTCTCTTCTTCTCGTCCTGTCTACTCTTCCGAGTGACCTCTTCTCTTCTCTCCTCTTGTCTCCCTCTGTGCAGACGCCCCCCCTCTCCTCCCTGCCTCCTTAAAAGAATAAAGGAGGAGGAAATCACGGTTTCTTTCGACTAGACAACAGTCATCCTCCGGCTAGCTGGCTGCAGCACTGCCTCAAGCATGCACGCCGGCCGACCTGTCAATCAACAGGCAGCTAGGATCTATCATCCGTCTACCAATCCCTGCCTGCCCACACACGCCAACCAAAAACAAAACAAAAAAACAGCATCGCACAGAGAGAGAGAGCCCATATTTCTCCCTCCTTCTTTCAGGGTGACGCCCGCGAGTCAAGGAGGGCTTCTTCTTCACGGAGTATTCGACAGCGAGGGAAAGGAAAGGAAAGGAAAGGAAAGGACAGGGAAGAAGGGAACATGAAGGAAGGTCAACAGGAGGACACATGGAGGTGCGAAGGCACACACCCCACGCACCCGCAGGCAGGCCCCATGAAGGAAGTCTAGACGCCTGCTCGCTTTCGAACGAACACAAAGAGAGAGGGAAAAGAGTGAAAGGAAGGAAGAAAAATCATGCAAAGAAACAAAAAGGAGAAAATGAGAGAGAGAGAGAGGGAGAGGGAGAGAGAGAATGACTCCACCCAACCGGCATTCCGACTTGATGGCGTGCACACACACGCACGCACACACACACAGGGGGTGGGTGAGGGGCGGACCAATTCATTCGTTCATTCATCCATGATGTGGCATTTCTGACCGTACCTTCGGAGAAAGTCAAAGCAGATTGGAACGACTGAGTGTGCTGACTGACGGATTGATTGATTGATTGAGAGATCTTCTCTTCACAAAAGTCCTTCCACAGTACGCGTCTCCTTCTCTTCTTTTCCCGTCAGGTTTCCTTTCTTTTTCTTTTTCTTCGATCTGCCTGCTTGTTCATCTAAGCAGATCCCATCCTCGAGGCCATCGATTCTCTTTCAGACTAACCGAGAACGACGCTACCCCTGATTCTCCACAGGATTCATTCATTCTGCTACTCTCCCTCTCCCTTCATCCAGGTTTCGTTCCTTCCCTTCTTTCCTTCCTGTATGAATGAAGTCTCTTTCCGATCCTTCCCAACGAACTCCTGACTGAATTCATCCACGCGCTCTCTTCTTCCTTCCTTCCTTCCTTCCTTCAATCTTCAAAAGTTCCTTCCTTCCATCCATCCTTCCTTCCTTCCATCCACATACTGTACTTCCCTGCCCCCTTTTTGCGTGCGTCAACTTTCTGTTCTCTCTTCTTCATCTGTTCTTGCTCTAATGGTACAGCGAAGGGAGACCAAGACACACGCAACCAACCAACCAAACAGCTCACACACGCACACAACTACCCAGGAGGCGCGGGAGGAAGGGAGAGAAGAAAGAAAGAGGCGGACATGCATGCACACAAACAGCCGACAGAGGATCTCTCTTCTCCCCCGGGTCTCAGGGGACTGAACTGCCGATGTTCGAACGAACAAACAAACAAACAGACAAACGAAAGGGGGCATGCAGAGGGGCGGGAAGGCACGAAGACAGTGCTCATTTGATGCCCAAGTGAAATGCTCCTCTCCCTCCCTCTCCCTCCCTCTCTCTCTCTCTCTCTCTCTCTCTCTCNNAAGATCTATCCGCTGGTCACGGAGCCGATGCAAGCAAGGCAACAAAAAAACAAACAGTCTACAGGTCTGCGCGTCTGCATTCATCGCACTGTACCCACCAGCGGACGAAAGAAAAGAGACGAAGGAAGAGGAATGTAGAGGAAGAGGCACCAGGGGACGACAGAGACTTCCTTCCTTCCTTCTCTCTCTCGATCGTCTGGTCTCTCTCACTCCTGCATGCGGACAAGAAAATTCTTCTTCAATGAAGGGAAGAGATCGTGCAGGGGGAAGGAAAAACAGAGGAGAGATGATCGAGGCATGTACCTCGACTGATTTGTTTGTTGTTCGATTTCTTGAAGGCAGTGAGTGAGTGAGTGCACAGACACAAAGAGAAAAAGAGACAGAGACAGGAACGAACAGCACAAAGAGCACGTGGCCTCAAAAATCACAGTCTCAGTGCGAATACAAACACGGCAGGCAAATGAATCCAACCTTTACACAAACAGCCAGAAGAGTAGGTTTGTTTGATCGGACCCGTCATTTATCGGCAGACAAGACATTGCAGCCGTTCTCTTTCTTGTTTTGCTTTTGCATCGATCGATCGCCCCCTCTTTTTTTCCCTCTTTCATCGGTGATGTGTTTTGTTTCCTTCCACCTCTGTCTGTCTTATTCATGCCCTGCATCAAATTAGACTCTGTACCCATACGCACGAGCGCGCATTCCTTCTTCCTTCTCACTCGTTCGGTCTGTTCACAGGACGCACATGCAAACCCCTTGTGTGTGCGTGCCTCCGCACAGCGGTCCAGTGCAACCAGAACTCCAACGAATGTACACGTGCAGTGGAAACCAGAGGCAGGTAACGGCAACATGGTAAGAAAAGCTGCGGCGGGTGAGTGTCGACAGAGTTCGAGACCTCTCTTCCTTCATTGCTTGTGTTTTCCTGCCTGTCGGCTCAATCAGGCTGGCAATCACAAGATATCTGCCTGATAGCATCAGGTGAAGTCAAGAAACAAAGTCAGAAAAGAGAGCCTCAAAAAAGAGAGTTTTTTGCGCTTCCATGTGACGACTTGAATGTTCTCTCTCTGAGCTCCCTCAGTTGAGGCGTGTTCCCTTCCTTTTTCTGCGAGCCCTTCTCTTCTATCGTTGTCTTCTGTTTGTCCGACAGACAAATCAAAGGCATTCATGCAGCCCTAGCTGACCACTCACGCTGTCCCTCGCTTCAGCTGTCCTGACCGTCGCCGGAAGGGGAGGTAGAGACCCCACTCTGCAGGAGAGGAAAAAGGTGCTCTGCCTCTTCCTGACTGACCACATGGATGTCTGATCGAACATTCCTGTTTCTTTCGTGATTTCACCGGGTCCGGATAGAAAGAAAGAACATTGGAGAGCGCTGTTGGTGTAGCGATTGATCGACTAGACAGTGTTTCTCTCCCTCGTTCACTCGGGTTTCCCTTGCTAATTTGCTGTTTCTTTTTCTTCTTTTTCACCACTTCCTGGTTCGCGGTGTTTTGGAATGGAAAAAGAATGATCTGTGAACAGTAAAGTTATTCAATGTGTCTCTGTCTCTCTCTGTGCGTAGCGAGACGAGCAGGCTGGCAGGCACTTTATCTCGCTTTTGTCTGTCAAGTATTCTTGTCTTGCTCCCCTTCCATCGCCTCTCTCTCCCTCCTTCTCGTTGTTTGTTCGTTCGTCCGGTGGCTCTTGGTTTCTCTCTTCCTGCCTCTTTCTCTGTGACTGTGTGTGACTATTGACAAGTTCAAGCGTACAGGAGAGCAAGTCTCGGGCCAAACATCTGGCTCTCACAACTCGAGTGGGCGCTTTTCTGTTTCTCTCCCATATGGACATATGACGAAGAATCCAGACATGCAACACAGACACATGGAGGAAGAGACGAGGAGAGAGACGAAGGTAGAAGAACAAACAGACAGAGAGAGAGAGAGTCGAAATCCTCATTATTTCATTCATTCATTCATTCACTCTTTTCCCAACTGCACCCACCGACTGATGAAGCAAGTGAACTCACTCACTGACCGCAGTGCGGACTGGGGAAAGAGGGTGACCAGAACTTACAAAGTCAACAATCACCTTTTTCTCTCTCAGTGCATGCATGCCGTCACGCAGTAATGCCATCATGACGACATGCGGGAAGTCAACTTGCCAAGCGAGGAAAGAGGGTGAGGGCAAAAACATTTCCTTTGAAGGACCCATCAGTATCAAATTGCCAGAAAGAAAGAAAGACATTCGTCATGTTGCACGTCTGTCCCTTTCTTGCTTTCTTTCCTTATCCACTCCTTGTAGGCTCACTCACAGAAGAAGAGAGGGAAGGAAACAAAGAACACAAAAAAAGACCTGCGAGCGACACTGGAGGCCATCTGCAGGTTGCGCTGACTGACTGAAGCTCTCTCTCTCTGATCGTTTGAAGGAAAACTTCGCCCCCAAAGATCCCCTTCCTTCCTTCCTTCCTTCTTTCCTCTTCTCCTCCTTCAACCCTTCTTCCCCCCCCCCGTCTCTCTTCCAAGGTCTACAACCAAGCTCTTCAGAACCTCCAATCTATCTCCTCTTTCCTGCCTGATCTCCTCTCTCCTCCCTGCACATTTTGCAGACAGGGAGGTAGCCAGACAGGCAGGCAGGCAGACAAAAAAAAGGGAGAACCGAGTTTTTCTCCAACTCTGTGCTCCCAGCGCACGCCCGAGGGAGGGAGCCCTGTTCGTTTGTTTGTATGACCTCACACAATGGTCAACCGCGTATGTGTGCTAATTTAATTAATTACCCTCCTTTAATTCCCTCCCCCCATTCCAAGTCATTCCATTCTATGCAGCATCCCCCTCCTTCCTCGCTGCTTTCTTCCCATGTGCTTGCTCTGCATGTCCCTTCCGTCCTTCCGTCCGTCCGTCCCGTCTTTTTACAAACGCTTCCTTCCTTTCCCACCCTGTCCTTCTGTCTTGCGTCTCTCCGTCACGGGGCGAATTCAACAGAAGGGGAGCGAGGAGCCTCCCTCAGCAGCGTCGAGTCGAAAGGAGTCGATCGAGTGTTGAGGGAGGGAGAGAAATAATGATCGCGTCCGGGACTGTTTGTGTGTCCGGGGTGAATGCATGAGGGAGATGAAGCCTATACAGGGGTGTCTTTTTCTTTTCCTCCATCGTTTGTTTGCTGCTCTCGGAGTTTGTCGGACAAAAAGAAACCAGAACAGGAAAAGTGGGGAAAGTTCTAACCCCCCTCTCTACCATCCGTTCGAACAAAGCTAAAAAGAAGGAAGCATGCTGCGGCCACCCTACAAGATGCCGGCAGCAACATCACGACAAAGGGACGGACACGCAGCGAGGCCGGAAGGCAGACACGTCGACAGATGGAAAGGACAGGGGAGGGGGATACAGACAAAGGAAGGAAAGAATAAAGAACGCAAAGCAGAAATGCGGAACTGAAACCGCTTTTTTCTTCGCTCCTATCTGTCTGCATTCCTCAATTCACGAATATCTGTTCTTTCCTCTGCTCTGCTCTCCTCTCTTCTTCTGTTCTTCTTGTTGCGATATCTGGGCGCAAGGTCTGTCACTAGGGGAAGAAGGCAGGCATTGTTTCAGTACTTCCTCAAGAAGTGCTCCCTGTCTGCTTCTTTGTTTTTGTTCTTGTCTGTCGGGGTTCCTCTTCCCTCCCACCCTTCTTTCCTTCGTGTTTCTACAGGTGAAGTTGCAGACCGTTGGTGGCTGAGCCCTTAGGGGTCCTTTCCTTTCCGTCTTTCTTTTTTGGCTTTCCTTCTGCCACATGCACTGTCTGCCGGTCCGTTTTTTTTTTTGGTTGGCAGCTGCCTTGCTTGATGGCAGAACCTCCAACAGCCACCACACCATACCATACTCACTGCACTCACGCAGGGAAGCGGCGAGACTACAAAAAAAGAAACAGATCTTCTCTTTTTCTTTCTCACGAGGCGGACATAGAAGTGAGGGAAGAAAAGGGAAGGGAAAGGAAAGAAAAGGAAAAAATCCAACACGCACTCAATCGAACCAACAAACAAACAAATGAACAAAACAGACTCACTCGAGGTTGGCCTGTGTGCCCTCATGCATGCATGTATGTGTGGGGGGAATGAATCGTCCGTCTGTGCTCTCTTACTTACCCCCATTAATTTCCTCCCTTTTGCTCTGTTGCTTCTTTCGGTCGGTGTGTCGGTACCGCTACCAGTCCCTTCCGAAATCTGTACGCACACGGGAGCTGACAGCATTCCGAAGAGAAAAAGGGAGAAAGAAACAACGAATTTCATTTCTACAGCCCCCACCCCTTCGCAGCTAGGGAGAGAGGGCGTAAAGAGGACAAGGTAAACTTTCCGCTTCTCTCTTCTCGTCTCTTCTCTTCTTTGTGCCTCTCTCTTCTTTCTCGTCGGCCTGTCCCCTTCTCGCCTCTGCTGTGCTCTGCCGTGATGTTGCTGAAAACAGAAACAAAAATCAGTCGCTCGAGTAAAACAATCACCGGCTGACTTTGTTTTCCTACACAGCGTGCAATTAATTGCAATGAATGCACGGGTATTTCCATTCGCTTGTTTGCTCTTGTGTCTGAAGTCTTCGCTCGTTGCCTCTCCATCTCACGCACTCCCCCCATCTTCAGTGCCTGCGTGCGTCAGAACAAAATCATTCTTTCCACTACCCCTCATGCAAGCAAGCACCTGATCAGAGAATCATCCATCAGCGGCTCCTCCTTCCCTTCCCTTCGCTTCCCTTCCCCCCCTCATTCATTCATTTTCTGGCAGAGGGAAGAAAAGCTCGAGGCTTGCATCGTTCGCTGTCCTTTCTCTCTCTCGCCCTCCTTCATCTGCTGCTGCTGCTGCTGTTGTCGAAATCTCCGCACAAATTTCCTTTCCTCCTCCTCCCAGCGGCTGCAGCAACTTCAAGTCTCTTCCCCCCCTCTCCCCTAAGGACTCCCCCATTTCCCTTTCTACACAGGCCCCCCCCAGGTCTGTTTCTCCCGAATTTGTCCCCTGTCTCCCCGGAGTGAGAGTGCTACTCTTGGACATCGGCGTCCCTGCAAGTACCCCTTTCTCTCTCTCTTTCTCTTTCTCTTCACCCTTCTCTCTTCCCGCCGCATCTACGTACACACCGCCTCCTCTCCCTTCCTCCAGTCCCTGACCTGTGAGTGAAGAAAGGGGGGAAGGCCTCGAAGACCCCCCGCTTAAGAGCTGCTGTCGATGACTAGGTCTAGGACTTACGGGAGGTTTCTGCGCGTTGACTTTGGTCTCAAGTGATGTCCTCAGAGACGAACATCTTACAGGAACCTCAGGATCTAATCCAGTTCCCTTCCCGACCGACAGACTTCCCCTCCCACTCCACCGACGTGGGTGCACTTGGGATTCGTGCGAAATCGACGCCACACGGTGGGCGCGGATTTTTTGACGAAGGTGTGATGGGAGTGCAAATGAAGACGGCAGATTCGGAAGAGGCGATCGTGGTTGTCTCCCCGGAGAAACAATGGCTGCTGCTACTGCTGCTGCGGCTGCCCCCACAGTAGCTGGATGAAGAGACGTATCGGAGACGGATCGAGAAGTTGAAAAAGTCATCGAGGCTCTACCACCCTTACCTGCTCCCACTCGGGGAACGTAAACACTCCCCCTCTCTGATTCAGATCCTTCACCTCCCTGCACTCCCCCCGCTCCCGGCGAGCTTTCATTTCCGGCCCATCGATTCGAGTCAGGACTGAACAATCCCCCCGAGGCAGGCGACAAAACTGACAGAGGCCCTGAGTGATTGTGCGCTCGTTCTTTTAAGAAGTGACTGGGGTGGTAAAATGAAGGGTCGCATGCAGATAGATTGGACCCTCGTCTCTCTTTCCCCCCACCCACCGCTGGGGCTGTTGATGGTGGGTTGGTTGCTGCTGTTGCTGCTACTGCTGCTGGAGTTGTCTGACTGAGAGAGCAAGACGACAAGGGAGCCGTGGCTTGACTTGAGGCTAGAGAAGATTGAGGATGCACAGGCGCATCGCAACCTTCCTCCCCCGCATTTCTGAAGAGCGAATGTCCCGCTGTCACAGCAGCAGCCTCTTCAGTAGGCTGGGGGGGGGGCCTTCCCGGATCCCCCTCTACGTCTGTTCGCGCAGAGACAGGCACAGCAACCTGGGTGATGGAAGTTGTGCTCTCACGCGACACCAACTCCGTCTCTCCCCTGGGAACAGTCCACAAACGGGCAGTGGAACCCCCCGCACTCCCCCCCTCTGCAGCAGACCGCTGGCTCGTTCCCTCTGACGCCTGATCGTTCCCTTCTGCCCCCCCTCCCCTGCTGAGAGGAACCCCCCCCGCCCCTCCGGCCATCCCCGCAGACCCACCAGGCTTGGAGCCTGAGACGGGGGCAGTGGGAGCTGCGACTGCGGTTAACAGGGATCCCTCACTTGTGTCCCTCCTCACACGGGGGAACTGATCAGGGCCACGCTCGGTGGCAGAAGGCGAAACTGCCGACGCCGTCGATGCCCCCTGTCGGATCTGGTGGTCGTTAGGGAGCTGTGCGGCGGCATCGAAAAAGACGGTTGTTGCCTCTCCGACAGGCGAGGTGCTCTGTCCGTCCACCACTGTAGTTGGATGACTGCTTGTGTTGGAGACGTGGGAATTGTGGGGCTCCAACTGGGGTGACTTGGAAGGAGAGGAGGAGCCTCGGCTGTGTCGAGAACTCGGGGACTTCTCGCTGTTGCTGATTTGGCCGCTTGCGGTGCCTAGGTCTTCTCTTGAGAAAGCGAAAGTCGTGAGGGGCTGTTGTGGCGTGTTTGGGTGTTGCTTGCTTATGAGTGGAAGCAAGAGAGGTTGCTTGAGAGAAATGCGCCTCCCGGGATGAGGGGTACCGCCTGGGGGGGCTGCGGAAGAGGCAGGGAAGGGTGTCTGAATTTGTTGACTCGGCTGGTGATCCTGCTCGCCTTCAGACAGGTCCAGTCTTAAAGGAGGGGGCTTCGAAGCTCTCTCTTGGCCTGGTATTGCTTGCTGTGCTGCTGCTGCGGAAGCGGCTGTCGTCGTTGCCGCTCGGCTCGGAACAGGGAGGGAAAGGGAAGGGAGGCAGGGGGGAAAAGCCGGTTGTGAGGGAACCTCAGCACCGCCTCCGGGAGCGGAGTATGATTGGTGCCTTCCGACCAGGTGGCTGCACGAGACTGCACCTGCAGGCTCTCCCTGGAGGCCCTCTTCGTCCAGGAAGGAGGCAGGGAGGGCGTTCAGGTGTGTGTTTCTTCGGAGGACTTTGTACTCCTCTGAGTCAACATCGTCCTCTTCGTCCGAGTCTTCGAACCTGGTGGGAAGGAAGGAAGGACGCAGGAGGGAGAGGGCGAGGGGGGAGTGATTGATGCAGATATGTGGAAGTCATTCAGTGTGTGTGCGGGAGTTAGTGAAGGTGAATACAAAGTCATCGCTGTCGACAGCGCATCCCACGTCTGACTTTTTCACTCATTCAGTCTGCCGAGACAGTAAAACCGAACGAGCGTCCTCCAGTAATGATGGAAAGAGAGGTCCTCATGTCAATCCCTGAAGCCGAGACACGCTTACGTATGTTATTTTTATATGGGCAAGCAAGCAATTAAATGGCTTTTGCTCCTTCCTTACGCAGCGAGGGACTCACTCATTTTCGCACGAGGCGAAAAAAATGTCTTTTCCGAAGAGAGACACAGAGGAGCGGTTGCTGGTGACGTTATGGTCTGCCTCCTTGTCCTCCTCCTCCAAACCGCCTCCTGGGCCCCCTCCAAAGGAGCTGCAGTCCCACTGGCTCAGCGAGCTGCGGCTGCACGCACAGACGCGCACTTATTTGTTTATTTGTGCGTGGATGCAGATGAGGAGGAGAACATTGAGTACATCTTGCATATCAAGACCCATTTCCACCGAATGTGGACGTGTATGAGAAAGAAGGAAGTAAAGATGGAACGCAGAAAAGTGAGATTGCTCGGGCGACTCTCTTGAGACGCTCACTGTCCCTCATGCACCCCCACAACACATCATGGTCAAAAAAAGTCGATTTCGCATCCTTCCTTGCTTGCTTCGACTACTCACTTGGTGACGCTCCTGGTCTGCCCCCCGATACAGAGCCCCGAGGGCGTCTGGGTGGACACCAGAGAAGGATGGTGCTCTCCGCCTCCTGGCCGGCCCCCCTCGGAGGAGAGAGACTTCTTCTTCTCCGCTTTTCCCACCCGGGCTCTGCGGTCACGCAGACAGAAACAGAAACAAAGAGAGAAAGAAGCGAACGAGAAAAAATGTTGACTTTTGAGCTATACGATCAGAAATATATGCAAAGAGAGCATCGAAGTGATCTCACACAGCCTTTCTTCCCTTTCTGAAGTGCCCGACTGTATTGAAATGATGCACGCAAGTCGTAGTGAGAGAAACGAGGAAAGGGGCACAGCGAAGATGCACGAAGAGAGAGAGAAAGAGAGAGAGAAGAAAGAAATCGAATTGGGAGGTCTGAAGGAAGCCGGTTATGTCAATGCAGCAGCATGCTTGGTTGAGTTCACCGATGGCATGCAGGCATCGATCGATCATCATGACCATGCAGGACAGAGGGAGACCATTCGATTCGAGGTTTCATCCCGATGACCTAACTCACGCCGACAAAGCCAGGCAGGCAGGCAGGCCGGAAGACAGAAGAAAAGGAACACACACGTGCACAGAGAGAGAGAGAGGCACACACACACGCATGCACGAAACAGAGAAAGACTCACGCATCCAATCGGGCTTGCATCTCATGAGCAGTTATCTGTGCTTCCTCTTCTTTCTCTTTTTCCAATTCCCTTTCGCCCCCTCCCCCTCCACAGCCGCCCCCCGCCTCTTTCTCCTTCTCCCTCTCCACAAATTGTGTCCAATGCCACTCCGGTTCCTTATCGTATTCAAAAACCACCGCCAGACCGTCCCGACAATCCGACTCTTCGTCCTTGAACCGAATCGTCGTGCGCCTCTGCCCATGACGACTCTCATGAGAACTGCACGCACTCACCAGTGCATTGAATCACGGACGTTTTCGCATGGAAAGCTTGTGGCAAGTGCGCGAACCGTCCGACGGGACGGTGGACCGATGCACCAACCACCACACACTCGTCAATTGACTTGCATTCTATTCATAGAGACCAAGCCATTCATTTGACCACACACACAAACGCACGCACTCACGCCGGCTCCACCCGCCAACCCAAAAGCCCACAGGCGAAAGTCAGACGAGACAATGAAAACGAAAACAGGACAACAGCGGAGCAGAAATAAAGAAAAGCAGGAGGGTACCCCTGCACGATAAACGGCCCAGACAGGCAGGATAAGGACAGGCAGAGAGAGACGCAAAAGAGCGACTGACTCTTCAATGAGAGGTCTGTTGAATTTGTCTCGAAAGTTTGTTGCGGATGCACAAAATGCCCCGCGAGCCTCCACACCCGGTAAGGCAAGTCCCAACGGCAACAGAGGTCCGGGTTTCGCTTCTCCTCCTCCCAGGGCCCCTAGGGGAAGGGCGACAGTAGGACCCTTGCATTCAGTGTCATTCTCTTTCTCTCCCTCCACTGCTTTCGAATCCCCCCCCCAATGTCCGGGCATGTGCTCAGGGGAGAGGGGGGGCGACGGGGTGTCCCCCTCATGCAGAGGCATCGAGTGGCGCGCCTGGTGGGTAGCTGAGACCACTGCTGAGGGCGCATGGGTGGAGGCGGAGGTCATCGCACGAGCCCCTCGGGGCTCAAGGGGGAGGAAGGGGGGCGACTTTGTTTCGCCTTTTGTGTCTCCGATGCTGCTGCTCTCAAATTCCAAACAGAGGCGAGGGGGGCGGGCGAGCGGCCCTGAAAAAGAGGAAGTGCCTGTGTGTGCATTCGTGACGGCAGATACATCCCGTGTCGAGAGATCAGCTGAGGTTCCCCTCTCTCCGTCTATCAACGACAGACCCCCCCTCTCCTTCTCCCCCTGCACAGCGGGAGCAGGATGAATTTTCCAAGATGCTGCCCTGGACTCAATCGGGAGACACAAACCCGGAGACGTGGACGGTGTGAGGGAGGCTGCAGTGACTGTGGGGGAATCGTCGAAGGACTTCGAGAGAGACAGACGGGATGCAGGGGGCACAGAAGAAGAATTTGCACTCACATCAAATGAAGGAAATGGCCTCTCTTTCTCCTTATCCTTCTCCCCCACTCGCTCTCCCTTGCTACTGCTGCTGCTACCCCTCTCTCCCTTCTCGGAGAGGGGTGCAGTGGGTGGGAGCCAGGAAATGGAGGGGCCCTCTTCCTCTCTGGTATGGGGGGCTTGGTAGGTGGGGGTGGAGGGTGAGAAGGAGGGCTCACTGGAGGTCGGACTTTTCGGGTTGATGACGGATGAAGGGGATTTGGGGGGGAGAGTGAAAATTGATTGACTTTTTTGCCTTGGAGGGGGGTACAAAGTATAGGGACTTCCTACAGCTGTACCCCAACAGTCTGCCCCCTCCGATGAAAAAGAAGAATTCGTGTTACCCTGCTGGCGAGATGCCACTGAATCTCTTCTGGATGACTCTGCACGCGTGGATCCCGCCTCACAAGTGCCAGATCGAGAGAGGAGTTGGCACGAAGGGTCTTCCGCGCCATCCAAGGGAATCCGCTTCAGAGAGCTGTCGATGGGATCGCTATCCCGCTTCTCAAGAGTCAACGGCTGGTTGACGGGAATGCAGCCGTCCACCACACCGTCTGCAGGCAGGTGCAAAATTGCAATCAATGTAGAAGGTGCATAAATGTCAGCAATACGCAGGGAGAAAAAAAAAAAACCGCAGGATGAAACGACAGAATGCAGAAACTGACCTTGATCCATCTTGCACGCTCTGTGATGTCGCCTAGCAACACCACCTGGTCGCTTGGAAGAACAAAAGAAAATTTCGGAACGCCATCGTCACAAAGACATAACAAACTGCAAGAAGGTAACAGATCGAGGAAAAACCGATTGAAACTCCTGACTACCAGGCGCCAGATGAAGCCATCAATGGTACGAAAGCCAGGAATATAGTCAGATGCAGGATACCAAGAGGCCGCGGCCCCGGAAAGTCCAGAAAATGTGCCACCAATTAATTCAGCTTCGATCGCGAAAGCCGCCGCGTGCGAACTCCCTACCATGCAGAGTATTGCAGAGTCCCCGAGCCGCGACGGCGTGCAGATCGAATCGCACCGTCGGCGCTGGACTCATCGGAATTGGAACATCAGTCCCATCAAACACCTTTCGTTGTCAAAGAATTCGGATACATATTCCTTGACATTTATGGACAGAGTGACAGTAGGTTGAAATGCAGCGTTGCCCTCCTTTTGCCGTCTGACTCCCCTCGCTTGCTGCCAAAAACGCGCGTGTTGGCTGCAGTGCATCAATGAGTCGGTATCTTAAGAAGCTTGGTCTTCTTCAGAAAAACTTTGATCATTGCCAATTCCTTTCCAGTGGCAGGTAGAAGTGCAGGAAAGACGCAAGAATGGTGCCTCCGTTGCACGTGCGGGTGCGATGTGGCAGCAGCTCGTGGTTGCTGCTCGCAACGGAGGCAGCACGGCAGTCTTCTTATTTCGAGGCGTTGCTCTCCTTTCATCTCAACTCTTCTCGTCATATGCAGAGAGAATGTGGCACGAACGTGGAAGACCACCATTGTGCCAAGACAGTCGATCATGAATTTTGTGATTTCCCTTTCGGGGATGGGATTCTGCGGGCCTTGTTGACTCTCATGGGAGGGCAAAGCGAGAGCGAAGGACCCGTCTCCGTCTCCCCCAACTTAGACGAGGGACAGACCGGGACAAGTACAGAGAAAGAGAAAGAATTGGATCCTTCCTCTGCAGTCTTTGAGGTCATTCAGGCCGATCCTCTCCAATTTCTGAGCGCAGCCGAGTATCTCGGAGTGAGTGCTGGAAAGGACGCACTGCTGGATTGCGCGTGTCAACGGATGAGCGGGGCAGAGAGGGTGGGACTCGCCAACGAAATCGCTGCGGGGGGAAGAGTGACGGATCATTATTTCCTTTCGACTCTCCTCGCCGGCGTTTCCAGGTAGGGAGGGGCTGTTCGGGGAGGGCGCCTTCATGCTCTCTGTAGTCGTTCTCACATAAAAGAAAAAAAAAGAAGAAAAACAGAAAGCAAACAGTCTGAAGAAACAAGAGACGAAGGGGGCAAGCACTAAATCGACGAAATGCGGAATGCTCCTTTGGTTCTTTTCTGTGCACTTCTTCCTCTAGACCATTTTCCCCCCACCCTCCCTCTTGCAGGTCGGATATGTTCTTCACAAAAGCAGCCAGCGCAAATCCCACAGCGGCGGCTTCTCTGCTGGCAGCCTACGACAGTTCACCCCAGAAGACACCATCCGCAATTTTGCTTTCCGGGTCCGTCCCCGGCACTCGTGGGGTTGAGGGGCCGTCTGCCAAGTGCCCTCTGCGTCTCCCTTGGTGCGGGGGTCGGGGAGAAGAAGAGTCTTGTACTGCGACAGAGATTGTCACAAAAGAGGTCTTTGCCGTTGAAGCCCTTCGGTCGGCACACGCCCTGTGTCAACGTCAGTGTCCGTGTTCTCCTCCTCAGAGTCCTTCTCTTATCCCAAAATTATCCCCAAACGTCCCTCTTTCCCATCGTCCCTCTTCCTCTTCTTCCTCCTTGTCGACATCCGCTGGATTGCCCCAGTCGGCTTCCTCGTCCGCCTCCCCTCTGTCTGCCCCCGCATGCGAAGGCCCTCGAGAGCAGACCCAAACTCGAGGTGAGGGGCTGTCCTTAACAGAGGAAGAGGAGGGTGGAGAGACCTCGCCTTCTGTTGTCCCTCCGTCTCTTTCTCTCTCGAAGGTGGAAGAGGAGGAGGGGGAGGAAACGGTAGAAGGGGGGGGGGGAGGGAATACGGACATTGAGAAGGGAGAGACGGTGGGCGATTTTGGACATCCCACCCGTATTCCTTCAGGCATAAGAGATGGAGGAGACGGAGAAGACACCAGCCTTTTTCTGACACCTCCTGAGAGTGTGAATTTGGAAACACTCGCAATCCTGGCAGCTCATGTGCCCGTCAAAAAGTCAGTGTACTCTTTCTCTCTTTCCGTTTAGTATTTTTTGTTCTGTCTGCTTTTGTGCACATTTGAGCGGTATTGTATCCATTTCACACATCCCTCTGAGTCTTCTCTCCATGCATCATTCTGTTTCTTTCGACACCTTGTGAAAAAATTACATTAATTTCTCTTTTCTTATCATTCTTCTCTTCTCTTCTCTCTTCGCTTTGTTTTCTTTTCTTTTCTTTTGCAGATTTGATTCGGAGCTCTGCTGGATCCTCCCCCTTCTGTTGGGAGCAGAGAGGAAAGAGGCGGCAGGAGCCTCCTCAAGCTGTGTTGGCGTGCACGCGCGTCGTTTGTTTTGCGGTGCGGCAGATTTCTCTTCCATCGAGGCTTCCCCTTCTCTGCGCGTCCCTCTGATGTGGCTCCCGTCCATCAAAAACAACGGGTGGAGAGCTGTTCAGGTCAGGGACATGAAGAGGTGTTGGTCGAAAGTCTGTCTGTCTCTCTGTCTTTCAAGATCATCAGAAAAAAGTCCTTTAGATCAGACAACTGAAAGTCCCGCCCTCCGTCCTTCTTTTCTACTAACTGCCTGTTCCCCTCTGTCTGTCTTCAGTTTTATTTTCCTTTCCCTTCCCTCTTTCGTGTGCATGCAGAGCGACTGTCGGGCCTTTCTCGGCATTTCCTCCTCTCCTTCTTCTTCTTCTTCTTCTTCTTCTTCTGCTGCTGCTGCTGCTTCCATCCGATGCGGGTTCTCGGGGGAGAGAGACGGAGAAGGGGAGAGGACGTTCTCTTCATCTTCGTCCTCCTCCTGCTGCTCTGGTTCCGTCTCTCTTCAGTGGAAGGAGAGGGAGAGGGAGAGGGGAGCAGAGACGGACAGCCATGCAGGGAGGCGGCTGCTGGGAAGGGCCCTCAGACAGGCACAGAGGGAGGAGGGACTCTCCCCTCTCCAGGCAGTCCGAAGAAACTGGGAGAGACTCAGGGAACTACTCGAGGTCGGTCGGTGGGCATGGACGTGTCTTCTGGCTTGGCTTTTTTGAACATGCATCTTTTTCTCACCCTGTGCACGTCTCTCTATCTCTATCTCTCTCTCTCTCTCTCTGTGTGTGTGTGTGTGTGCGTGTGTGTGTGTGTGTGTGTGTGTGTGTGAGTGTCAGAAGGCCCTCTGGCGTTTTCACCCCTCGCGAGACCTTCGCGTCCTTTTTCTCCATCCAGAGCACCCACCTAGTTGCTTTTCTTTTCGTCCCTGTGTCGCTCTTCATTTCTGTTTTCCTTCACTCCAACTTGGACGCATATTTCAAATACTTCTCCCGGTCTCCCTTTTTGTCCTTCTCTGTGGATGTGCTCGATCCGTCTGTTGCATGCTGCATGAGGGCGCATGCAGATTCGTCCTCCCCCTGCGTGCGCCGCTGTGGAGAGCCTTCGGAGGGCGCTGGCCGAAGGAGTGGGAGACGAGGAGGGAAAAGGCGCCAGTGACACGAATGCCTCAGGTGACGAGGGAGAGGAGGAAGAAGACTCTTCTTCTGCGTCACAAAGAGGTCAAGAGGGCGAATGCAAGAGAGAAGGGGAGGGAGAAAGGAGGTCAAGAGCACGGTCAGGCGAATCGTTGAGGTCGCCTAAATTTTGTGGGTGTAAGTTGAGTGTGCATGAGGCTCGACGTCTGATCTTTCTTGCTCTGCTTCCTGGTTTCGGTATGTATTTGGATCATGGTTTGGGTTTGGAGGGAAGTTGGTGTATTCCAGTTGAGTGGACGCGTGATGCATGGAGAGGGGGGGCAGGAGGGGCGGGAGCTTCAGTGCGTTGTGCGGTGTCTCGTTTTCTGCGTGTCCATTTGAATCTGGAGAGAGACAGGACGAGACGCGTGGCAGCTTTAGACTTGTTAAAAAACGGAAGCGTTCCTCTTGGATACAGAAGTCAAGAGGCAGTGCAGGCATTTGCAGTGCTTCTGCATCTAGCTGCGAGTGTGGAGGGGGAGGACGGAGGTCCCGTTTCAACAGAACGGGGGAAGAGAAAGGGGGAGAGAGAGGCAGAAAAGCAGAAGGAAAAAGAGTCGATCATCGAGGCATTGCGTGAAGTGCCGGTGACATGTAGGCAGAGATTCGTTGGCGTCGTTGATTTTTTTGGAGTTTTGTTTGGAAGGCAAATGAAGGAACGAGATCGAGAGTGTATGGTTGCGTCGAATAAGCCAAGAGGTATACAGACAGTGAGAGAGGCTGCGGTAATGTCGGAGTGTGGCAGTGAGGCTGCTGCATCATCAGTGCCATTTCTCGCAGGGCCTTTGAGTCCTGAAACTGCAGAGAGAGCAAAGACCTCCTGTCTCCTTTTTCGAGAGGGGAAGGGGCAGTTTCCGAGCGTCTCCGCTTTGGCTTTTGCGTTTCGTGTGGGGGTGGAGTCTGCAGTTGGGTGGTTGCCATGGGACGTGTGGGAGTGGGAGCAGGTGGACCTCTTTGGTCAGTTGAGAGACGTCGCCATGACGTTGTTGAACCGCGCTGTCACGAACGGAAAGGAAACTAGAGACCCCGGGAAACGGGGGGAGACGCCCGCAACACGAGGGGTGTCGGGGGGTCAGGATGTGTCCATAGAGGTCCATGGAGTGTGTGGAGAGGAAGAAGAAGAAAAGCAAGATGATGTAGATAGGAAGGAGAAAGAAGAAGGAGAATGGGAAAGGAACAAAACGCTTCGACACGTCAAGAGAGCTGCAGAGGCTGTCGGCCCGATGTCCGATCTTCTGTTGGTTTCCCTTTCCCATTCTCTGGAATCTCTGTCGTTGAATCAGCCTGAGGAGCAATGACTCATTATTTATTTACTTGTTGCATGCTCGACTTGTAACATATTCATTGATTTAAGTAATTCAATTCAGAAATTCAGCAAGGCTTGTTCGTTCCATCTCATGAGCTCTCGAGATGGAAATGCAGGCAGGTGATTCGTTTCGTGCTCTCTCTCTGTCTGTCTCTGCCGGGGGGTCTCAGAAAAAGAGACAGACCGGACAGACAGAGAACGAGAATCAGTGAGCGTATAGAAAGATCACACACACGCACACACACACACACACACACACACACACACATACACCCACACTCACACACCCACACACACACACACAGAGAGAGAGAGAGAGAGAGAGAGAGTCCCACGTGTGAGAGGCCCTCGTGTTGATTTGATCTTCTCAGAATTAAATTTTGGGTGCATGGACGGTTAAATAAGAACTCCACAAGCACGTATGTGTTGTTTCTCAGTCAGTCGGACGCCTTTGGGGGCGGCGCTTCGGAATTCAGAAACGAAAAACGGAAGAGAAAGAATGAAACAAAGAAAGAAAGAAAACGGACAAATACACAGACAGGCTGACAGACGCACTGAGACACAGGCCCAGGAACATAGACCCACCGAAGCGGAGGAACAAAGAAAGAGAGAACGAAGGAACGACAGGATGGACCGAGAATGACAAGGAAAGGAGGGAGGGAGGGAGAAGTGGAGAGCTGGAATCGCGCGTATAGACCTGTGGATTCTTCCAGTCTCTCCTGACACACCGGTTTGAGAACCCGAAAAGATACAAATGAACTTTCTTTCTTTCTTTTCTTTCTTTCTTTCTTTCTCATCTTCGGATGATCTTCCTTCCTTTGAGATGCTTCCTCGATCGGTGGATGCCCTCATCACATACGATGTTTAATAAGCATTGAATGTCATTCAACAGTCTGTTAGGATGTGAATAGATGTGAACAGCAAAATGGATAGAAAGGAAAAAAGACAATTACGGAGCAACGCTGGGAAGCAATTCTAAAAACGTTTTTGTTTTTTGCTTTTAAACTAACTTCTTTTTTTTGTTAGACTTACGCCCCTGTCTAGGCCCCTGTCCTAGCCCTCACCATGATTTAACATTTTAACGTACGTACTTAAATCATATTTGATGTGTAATTAGCTAGGCAATTAGAAAATTTTGTTTTGGAACCCTTTGGTTGTCTGCTTGTAAAACAAGTAGCCAGCTTCTTTCAGTCTCTCAAATCTATAGAACACGCCTTACCCACGGGTGTATGGGAGGCCTGCATCGCTGGTTCCTGTGCTTCCTTTGTCTCTTCCACCATGCAAGCGTCTGGCTGTGCCCCTTAATAATTCTCTCCTAGCAGACACAGATGAGCCATGCCAAGAAAAGTCAAAAAAGAAAAGGAAATATACATAGAAAGAGACGTGTCGCAAGATTCAGACAAATCAATGGCTTGGTGAATGGGCTAAGAGACAGGAAGGCTAGCAGGAAGGCAGCAGGAATAGACACAGAATCTTCCATCTTCTTGCTGCCCTCACTGATTTCTAAAGAAAGAACCCTTCCAGACAGAGGCTCTCCATGCTCCTTCTTACAGAAAGGAAATGGCAGTCACGTCGGTCAGATATAGGAAACGATCTGCACATATGCACGCTGTCCCTTTGTCTTCTTAAATTCTCTGCAAATATCTGCCCTCTCTTGAGAGCAATAACGGGTGGTTATGCACAGCGGGGGGAGCTAGAGAAGACCTGCGCTTTGCTTGCTCTGGCAGAAAAGTTTATGATGAGATCCACCTCCTCACGGAATGTGCGGACACAGAGAGGGAGAGATAGAAGCTTGACGAAATCATCAGCAGAATAATTAAAGGAGTGTGTGCCCATTATAAAATGGATAAAAACGGGTGGAAATTGTGCAATGGGTAGCTACCTTAGCAGGTAGAAGAGTGGAGGAGAATGAAAAGAAAATTTGAGAGATGATTGCTCTCATATCGTCGTTCCAGCCTCTAGTGGGCATGAGGGCGGTTGAGGAGTGTATAGCCAAATTGGCGTGAGTTCGTGTTGTCATGTGTAAATGAATCAATGCGCTAGGTTAACAAACCAACATTGCATATCATGCTCCGTGGTTGGCCAGAGCTTAAGTGGTGGTTCACCGGCTTTAACCACCTTAATTTAAATTCGTATGCCGGAGGCGAGTAGGGTGCTTTTTGCCCCCCCCTCTGTATAGGAGACCGGCGCTTTTCCGTAAAAAAACTCGTTCTCATAATTGGTAAGGAGTTAAAAGCTGAAACTTTGTGTAAGAAGACGTTGTAACGATAGAAAAAGAACTATGAAACAGATTTTTTATATCATTTTTAGAAACATAGGCTGCCATACAAATTTTATAAGTTTCATACCGTTTTTTTTACTATTCAAAACCGTTAAAAAATGGCCTCAAAATCAAAAAATTTGTATGGCAGCCTATGTTTCTAGAAATGATGTAAAAAATCTGTTCCATAGTTCTTTTTCTATCGTTACAACGTCTTTTTACACAAAGTTTCAACTTCTAACTCCTTACTAATTATGAGAACAAGTTTTTTGCGGAAATGCGCCGCTTTAGGGGGGTAAAAAGCACCCCACTCGCCCTCGGCATGCGTTATGTTCAATTGTGTTGCATCTTTTTTTTTAGAAGACGTTAAATAAATTATTTTTTCATATTTTTTTATTAATTGTTTAAGTTTATTTTATAAGCCAAAATACAGGGGGGGAAAAACATTTATGAGTGTTTAATTTAGCTTTGCGTTTAACTTACTACGGGATCAATTTGTCTTAGGATTTATATTTATAGAACTAAGTGATTGACTTTTAACCCCACCCTTCCGGGATGCCCCCCCTCCACCCCTTCCTAAAAACACTATATAGGATAAGATGCGATTAGGTATCGAAAAGTATACTCTTGTGTCTAATATGACAGCAGTGTAATAAGCCAATTCGGTTGTTCTCTCTTATTCTCTCTCTCCTCCATGAGTGTATAGCATACTTTCGGCAGGCAGAGAAGGAGCCAGGAGCTTCTCTGTGCTCTCGAGATCTCAACATTAACAGAAGGATTGAAACCGTCGATGGTCTCAGTGACCGAGGCAGAGTCTGTGCTGGATGGATCTTTATCAAAGCCCTCATCCGAGGGAAATGGAAACTGGTCATTCTTATAAATGATGAAAGAATGACTTGAAGTCAGATTACTGCGGACAATGTGGTATTGCAGACAGAATGGAAGTGCTATCGGCTGACGGAGATCGCTTTGTACGGGAAAAAAGAGAATTTTCACCCTTTGAGTTTCTTTCTACTGTTTGGGGTCAATTATGAGTCAAAGTCCCTCATGGGGACACTGAGAGCTGTAGTGAAGTGACGGGAGGCTAAAGAAAGAGCAGCAAAGACAAAAAGGGATGGAAAGGATTGCTTTGTCCCTCTTGTCCAGCCGCCTTGTGGCGTCCAGACAGAAGGTAAAGCGAGGACAAGAACCTAGGGAAGGTTAAGAGAAGGAACGTGAGCAACACTAACTCAGGCAACAGTTTACAGAAGGTTTAGCTCTAGAGCGATCTGCTATTCCAATCAGCTGGGTCCATTCTATCATGCACGGTTTCTACTTATACTTCTCTCTGTTTCAGACTCTCAGACTCCCGATCTATACCAAACAGACATCAGACTTAAACGATGCTATCCATTGCTCGAGTGACATGTTGCATGCTTGAATACGAATGTCAGACTCGATCGATTTCAACAACTTTAATCGATGCGTGCGACACGTACAAAACAAAGCGCGGCGGCGGAGCCTGACGTCGGCACGCGGGCTCATTCAGATATAGCGCATGCAAGGGTCCAGAGGGCGGCGCCACAGGGTAGGACTCCACAGATCCCCCCCGGCCACAGACAAGAAAATCGCGTCCCCGCGATCAGCCAAACACATTCGAGCATGCGCAGAAAGGGAAAAAAGGCGAGCAAAAGAACATGATCAACCAGACATAATGTAAACCCATACAACCAATAGAACACTTCAAAGCATGTAGTCGAAGGAATGAAATCTCGAGCGTCCTTGCACCATGACAGATACAAGGAAGAGCAAATCAAGACAACAGACATTAACGAACGAACGGCTGTGAACGGCAGCCGGTCAGACCTACCGGAGGGAGACGCCTGGCAGTACACCATCTGGCTCCCCGCAGATGCTCGCATAGAGACGGCTAGCTCCACCAAGGCCCCTATCAACTCCCGTGCTGCAAGGGGGAGAGGCGATACCCAGAGAACCCAGAGGGCCTCCAAAGCACCGGCATCCCCCTGCACGGAGAAGATGCAGAATGGACACAAAGACATGCATGGGCTATCCCCTCGCTTTTTCTTCTTTTCTTGTTGAACTAGACATCTCTTTACAGATTTTTTCTCTCTTTGCTCCTCCTCTACTCATTTTCTTTCCGCCTCTTCCAGTCTCTTTTTCTTAGATTAAGAAGGAAGCTAGGGATTATAACCCAAAACGTTTCAAAGCAGCAGAAGGAAGCGAGAAGGAGACAGTGAATGAAAGCACCCCCTCGTGTGCTCGTGCTCTCAGCTACACGAGGGGTCTGACTCCTAAGTCACGCGCAAAGCAAAGCTAAGAGAAGCTGAGAGGGAAGAAAGATCACTCTTCCAAAAGGAGTTCCAGAAGTTTCGAATGCGTGGCACATGCAGCGCTCAACTCATCGTTCTCGTAGTCCAGCTCTTTGATGCTCAGCTTCGCAATGAGCTCAATCCCCCCCCTAAGTCTAGTGCAGGGGCATAAGGGCGGTCACAGGCAGTCGCGGGTATGCGCAGGCATATTAAACGCACGGCGGCGGCAATTCGGCAGTCCTCTGCCCGTCTCATATATAGCTGACGTAGGGGTAGGCAATCGACATCGAGTTCTCGTTGACAGAAGGACTTGGATGACATAATGAAACCTACCGGACTTTAACATCATTTCGGACTTTGAAATATAGGAATAACATAGGGTGTTCTATTGTATTTAATCGTTGTTTGTAAGCTTTTAAATTTAATAAACATTCTTTAAAACGTGATTCTTTTAAAACAAAAGATAAAACAAAGAATTGAAGC